>CAIGRN010196067.1:48282-63148 GCA_903798345.1 Fraxinus anomala | reverse complement strand
CCCTAATCCATTGAGTAAACACCCGATGGTCTAAGCAACCATCAACAAGAGTAAAATAAATAAATGACTTTCGGCGTGATGTCCGCATCAGTATGCAAAGGAATAAAGCAGATAATGCAAGCACAAAAGTGCATGGGAAAAGGACTAGAGGGGAAAAATACCCATTTTTCACAAAAATGAAAGGACTAGTTTTTTCCCTCAGTCACTGCAACAGGAAGGGATCTTAAACAGGCATGACTAGAGCCCTCCACGTTCAATTAGTGTTCAGCATAAAATCTAAACCCATTTATAGAACTATTAATCACCTTTGCATCCTTATCAAGACAAAAGGCCATCGTCGCGTATGCAACATAAACATGGTAAGTGCAATTTGGAGACTTGCGGGCATCTAGAAAGCATTTCCGAGCTGCTTCAACTCCCTCCGTTCTTCTTAGAAACCGTATAAACTGCAAAAGAGAGTAATCATACCAACTTAGGATGTAAAATAATTATTCTATTTTGAAGTTTCAAGATAGGATGCAGAGTACAACATTTTTCTATTTTTTCTCCTTTGATCCTTAATGTTTCAAATACCTGGATATGTGACAGTGCTGTTGCATCAACTCCATCCCCTATAAGACTTTCATATACTTTCTTTGCAGCCTGCCAAGACAAGGAAATGTGAATATAATACATCCAAAATTTTGATGGAAGAAAGTGCATGTAGATTATATTAGCCCAGCCTCGGCACAGGGACAAGTGGAAATGCATAAATCATACCTGAATAGCTCCTCGTGATTCTTCAAGCTCTGCATAAGCATACTTTAGCATTTCCGAATCTGAACATCAAGCGTAAAACAAATTATTACCAAACGAAAATGTGAAAAAATGCCGGCATGAAAGGAGAACGGCGAAAGAAGTAACACCAAATTTGTGAGAGGCAAACAGTAGGACAAAATAATGTCCTTATATCAAGTTGAAGACGCTGACAACAGAACTAAGTTTACAGTACATACCAAAACCTTAGAAATATAAATTATTTCAGCAAGAGATAAGTACCGGGAAGAGCCTTCAATGCTCGCTGGAAAACTTTGATTGCAGGGTCTATGGAACCACTTTTTGCATGCCACGTGGCATAGTCATACCATATATCAGGGTAATGATATAAATACATGAGGCACTAGCATGGAAACAAACGTGTGAGCAGTTTTCTCTTCTCGACTTGTGTCTTTTTTTTTCAATTTTTTTTTTTGGATGGGATGGGGAGAGCGCATGAAACTCGTAAAAGAACAGAGCACCAACTGAACAAACAAATGATCTGGCACAGATGCAATATAATGTAGTTCCATTCACAAGGCAGTGCATCGACAATAAAGTTGCTAAAAGATAGAAGTATCCAGGCCTTAGTAGTTCAGATGGTTATTAATGGAAATGCAACATAGAGATTAAGCTCGGAAGATTCAGCAATCATCTTAAGCACGCATATGTATGAGTTCATAAAATTACGAATACATAGAAATCGGGTACACTTTTTTGCTTTTTGGTATGCGCCGGCTGCATATAGGACAGTTCAATCCAACTAGCAGGAGATACAATTCTATGCCAGTTAGATTGACGCAGAAAGCAAGAAAAGTAACAAAAGCTCTAGATCCAGCTGTAAATTGTTGAGTCATTATTTGTTGTCCGAAATGAGTTCCAAATTTCAAGGAAAATACAATCTCCAGTTTATATCAGAACCTTAATTATACATATTTTGAATGTATCTATTATTACCAATTAACCATTGTGTCTCCACACAGCATTTTTTATGAGCATACCTCACAATTATCTGCCTTTAATCAAGATAGGATATAGCACTTTCATGAAATTGATGTGGTCAGCGTTGGCACAAAGTAACAAGCCACATGATAAGGTAAAAAGTAACACGCCGCGTGATGAGGTAATAAGTAACAGGCCACATGATAAAGTAAGAAGTAACAAGCAAGAAAATGATTAATAGTTGAACCTTCATTACCTGCTCATAAGCAAATGCAATTCGCTTATTTGCAGAAACATTGTCAATTCTCTGGGGGTTTCCTCTGTAAAAAATGTGGACACAGAGGTCATGTAGTATCTGAGGGGAACTTTATATTTATGAGTTTATTATATATTGGCCAGATATTCTGGCTACTTGAAACAAAATTATCGCGGAAAGCAAGAAAATATCAAAAGGCAAATTACAGCAATAAGCCAAGATGGGGATGCCAGGAAAAGTAGTGTCAAAACCACGGCACTTGGATCAAACTACTCCATATGGATGTGAAAAAAGAAGTGAAAAATGGAGAGTGCAGGGAGAGACTAGGGTGAAATTGGAATAATTGTGTCATATAATCATATTGGTTCTCGAACGACCCTAGCTATCACAATGACAGAACGAGTCTTAATTCTTTGTCAGAAAATTAAAGGACTTGACACTATTTCGCTCCAACAACTTTAAAACATTGTTTCCGTTCCTATATATATGGGTCCGTGCAGCATTTCCACGATATCGTTATGATCGATTAATGGGACTTGACCCGAAAGTGTTCTTGAAACCTATCATTAGCTCGAGTAGCCGTCGTTTCTGGTGTTTTAGTCACCTTTCAATGGCTCCCTTAATTACGTGCGAGGTTCTAGATCAAAAAGACAATTTCTGGAGGCGTAAGATATTAGTCCTTTCCTCCAATTAAAGAAACTCAAAAGAGTTGTTCATCCAAACAATAAGACACATACACAAGCACAAAATTAGTATACCTTCTAGACCAGTTAAAATATTGTAGTAAATCCCATGAGCTGACCACAATATGTATATGTACTAAATTTAAGGATTTCCAAGAGGATAACTCCTATATTTAGAAAACAGATCCCAATAAAACCAATATCTCGGCACCCTTATAACAGATCCAGTTAAACGGAGTGGAAACAGTACACAGTATCTTGGAGCACAAAACCTCCAAATAGCATGTTAGTACAACATTCTTACACCTTTATTTGGCTATATGCAAATAAGTTTGATTGTTGATTGAATTTAAATTATTCACATGGTACTATATAGTATTACAGACAGCGCTTAATGGAATTATACTTCTGCTCAACAGTAAGATGCCAGATAAATGTAAAGATCATCAACTTACCTCTCAAATGTTAACAACTTTTTCCAAGCCATCCATTGCGTTTCTTCCTATAAAATGCATAATAAGTTACATTATGGTATACATGCAAGCGCACATATATACAATATCTAATTGTTTTCAATAAATCAAGAGACTATATCAAAAGGTATGCACTCCCGTTAGAAGACTGCAAATAAAAAATGACCTGGCCAATCATCAAAAGTGTCAATCAAAGTAATACGCTTAGTTCTTTTATCTACTCGTGCAAAGCTGCAGAATCTCATCTAGGCGCAAATAAAAGGCAATAAGAATTGAACTTTTCGATGTACCACAAATAACTGTCACTCACCCAACGGCAACAATACCAGAAGTGTAAAAAGGCGAAATTGGGTACTCGGGCATTTTCCATTTGCGAGGTGAGGCACTTTGAGCCGTAAGCCTCCCATGAGCCAAAAGAATATAAAAATAACAATTTTAAAAAATTCCATCTCAAGACTCTTTTATTTTCTCCAATAATGATTAAATTCAATTTCAGAATCAATTAATATATCATCTATTTAGTGGATGCATGTATTATGTATCTATCATGGATTTTTTAGATTTTTTCTTCTAAGAAGAAATGAGAAGGTGAGACAAAATAGTCAATCAGGCAGGAGAAGAAAAAACCAAAATAATAATAATAAAGAAAGAAACCAAAAAAAAAAAAAAAGCTGAATGGTGAACAGTTCTACAGTTGGCGTGAAAGCTTTACGTGTGTTGTGTTTAAGTTTGGGTTGGCTTTATTTATTATCATGTACGGCTGATTATTTAATAACCAGCACAAGTTGGACTTTCCAAGGCTGGTCAATCTAAGAAAATAAGTAGGTTTTCAATAAATAGATGGCCCCCAATCCAACACACCATAAACGAGGCGTGTGCCTCTCATAGCGAGAGGCTTGCGCCTCAATCAGTAGAGGCATAACCCCGAGGCAAATTCTCAGCACCTCATCTCAAGGTGCACCTCACAATCCACTTTTTAAACAATGCATACCAGGATGGCATTTTAACTATACAAATAGCCTTGAAGAAGTACTGGAATTTGGTGCAAGGTAGTACCTTAGAAGAACCAGAAGGTGGAACAGCAAGCATATTCCAGTCAATTTCATCGACATACTTCTTACGCTCCCTATAAACAGCCCTCGCACTGTTATATTTTGGTTGATATTCAGACAACAGTCCTTTTGCCTGCAAGATATTCAGAATCAGATCGCAAGTTCCATAAAGAAACGTATCTAGCAAGCCATTACTAATTAAGGTAAGTGTCAGCATGCAATGTCTTCAATGAACAATGATGGAAAATCTCATGTGACTTCCGAGTTCCGATCATGGACATTTATCAAATTATTTAACTGCATCTTTCTTTTCTTTGTCTTATTTATTTATTTATTTATTTTATCTATTTTGTTGTAAAGGAATCCAGAGGGGAAACGTAGGGATGTTCAAAAAATTCTGATAGCAAGTTGAGGAAACTCATCGAGGGAAACTATGAAAAAGAATACTAGACGCTAAAGAAGTCCAACACACAAGTAAGCAAAAAAAACTAATCGTTGCATAAATAATATCCAGTCATGAGGAATCAAACTAGATATTCATCCAATGAACTTCCCTGTATACATAGTAACATAACAGTAAGTCAGAAGTGGCGAAGTTAGCTGGCAAAATTTATCTCCAATAATTTCCAAATGCAGATAGAAGCCATCAGACTTACAATCAAGCTATGCTAATCACTTCTTAAGACATTGTGCAAGACACGTGTTACTCGAAAGCAAAAGAAAATTACCAACTAATACAAAAAGATTGAAGCCATTTCAAAAAATAAAAGTCAATACAAAAGTTGTGTTTTGCAGGCCTACATAACAAGTGTTCAAACTTATTGACATGAATCTTGACACAAGTTTAAAAAATACAGTCCAGCATAAAATGTCAAACAAACCGGTTAAATTGAGTCCATATGCAGTCTTACCAGAGCACGGCTAACCGAATTCTCAAAATTTTCATAGTCCTTCCAAAGTTGTTCAACGTGATGGGTCGGAGTAACGATGGCCCTTTGGTATGCCTTCCGAATGGCAGTCATTCTTTGTGATTCTTCTAGTGTGGTTTGGGCCTGCAGCAGCATCTCTTATAAGAGCATTAAACAGAAATACTAAATTAAACATAGGAGCAGTTAACATGGTTGTTTATGCATGTAGAGTAGAATCAAACCAGCATAGTTTTCAAAAATGCAATATACTCGATCCACACAGGACCAGATGCAATGTCTTCACCTGTTAGCACCAAGTAAAAATAATTATAATTATAACAGTTTGATTAAATTTCAATAATAGTGAAAAACTATAGAGTCATGATAACGTAAATTCACCAAACAGGATAATTCCAAGAGGTCCAGGAGAACAATTTATATCTTGAAGCACACTTTTTTTTTTGAACAGTAAAAATTTCATTACATGGACAACAAGGAGGTGCCACCCATAAACACCACTAAAACAATCTACTATATATAATTATGTATATTATCTAAGAACAGAACAAAAGAAACAGAATTATCAGCTAGCTCATTTGTTCAATGACTGTTAATGAACAAAAATTTTAGTCTCAGTACCACGTGAATATGGATTAAAACCCCCCATAAACAAGTGAACAAACATATACAAATAGGTCTGTTTGAATCTCAGTTTATCTACAGCGCTACTAATCATCACCATAACCACAACCAAAAGAAAACCACAAGATTATAATATGCAACTCGGATCACGATTACTTTACAAGTCACGTCATAAGCCAGCCAGATCTTTTATCAAGAGGAATTTTTACCACAGTAAGTTGTAAGAATGGACTTAACAATGACCATTCTAGGAAGACTATTGAGAATATAACTTACCAACATAGTTAAGCATGAAATCAAAAGCTTTCTTAGTCTCCACCTGACCCTCTATTCCCTTCTTTTCATTTACTTTCCTAATGAAACGGATGTAACATCGCCTGCAATTGAAAAAAAAAAATAATGGCATGATATTTTATCAGCATATAATGCATGACAAACAAACCACGCATATAAATTTAACTTGCGCCTGCAAGAGATAGCAACAAAGAAGCAGATTAGACACTTGCAACCAAAAAGAACGGTTGAAATAAATATTGTATGACTCATAGAAAGTACAATGCTATTAGTTTACTGAAAACCTGCTCCCTCCCAGAGCCCAAACTGAACTAAAAAGGAATGAGGCGATGAAGAAAGTGTACCAAAGAGGAACTTGTAAACAATTCAACAAGCAGCGGCTAAATATTTGTCTTGTTGCATCATCATTGTTTATAGCCATGAATGCTTCAACATACTGTTTCCAGTATCTTGCCTACACAAGCAATAAGGTAGATTCAGAAGTAGAAATACACAAAAGAACATTATCCAAGAGAAAGTCAATACATTTTTCATGACAGCGTAATTTTTAGGAGAAATAGACAAATGGGTAATGGAATAATACTGGAGCTTCACTGAAAGTCCTTTAATGAGTTAGGCCAAACATTTATAATTAAGATGCTTGAGTTATAATGAAACATAGCAAGAAGCTACACATTGTCCTATGTTGCTTGGACTTGGGTGTGGGTATTCGATAAAGGTACTAGGAAGTGATTCCATTTTTTTGTAAAATTTAAGGTACGAATATATAGCTAAAAAGGATCCAAAATTTAGACATGAGTACGTGGATACATTTCACAAACTTAAAATTACTTTACAAATTTATATACAGATCATTTTAGATGCATTTTTAGGTGTATATATATATATTATATATTTAACTTTAAATATCTAACAAATTAAATTGCAAATTGTTATACTTAATTTGAAATTCATTTTTAAGTCTTGTAATGTTAAATACAAATTTGGGCATCAATTCAATACGATACCTAAATAAAAAAACGATATGAAGGATCCACTTTGATTTGATGGATCCTATACCCTTATCCTTGTCGAGTGCTTCCGGCATGGATATTTCCTCTAAAATGTAAAGTCTGGGGATCATGGGCATTATCTAATGATGTATGAAAAATGATTATCACGCCCAGTAAGCCACTAAGCCTATTCTAAAGTCATACTTTTCTGATTAATAGTATTCTAACAAAAATAACAGGTTTGTCTAAGGTTCTTTTGACTTTCAATGAACAAAGAAACCCAGGGAGGCAAAAAGATCAAAATATTATACCCCATCAAATGCAACAAATACTAATGCTGGTAGGAATTCAAGTTTGAAGTAAGGCATGTTGATACATGTGCCATACGAGTATTGTTCGATGAACAAACATATATTCTCACATCATTGATCTTGACTTGTTAATATATCAAAAGTACATGACTATAGCCAGCAAAGCAAGTTTGTTTTCATAATTTTCAATGAATGTGCCTGTCAAAAATTCTATGGAAGTGGAAAAACCATAATCACAATATGATTTTAAACAGTTGTGACAAAGAAAGGCATGTATGTCCAGTTAAGGGGCTTACTGCAGTGGGGAATGTAGTGAGAAGTTGTTCGTATGTTGGCATCGCCTCTGTGATCGGCAAACGCTGAGGAAGAAAAATATACATACACAATAAGCTAAGTTATAACAAACCAAAAACAAAAGTGAAAGTGAAAAACAAATAAAAACACCCTCACGGCACAAACAATAAGTACTCTACCATTGCCTCATTTGCGAGATTTTCTGCAGTATCGACGTTGTACTCATCGGCCATAGTTTTGTCTTTGGTTACCTTATTCCCTCCATTCAAGTCTTGCAATAAAATCAAGAAACCAAAAATCAGTTAAAATATAAACCAGATACAAGAATCTCTAAATCCGAAAAAGAATGATTTTCTTCGAAGAGTGGAGAGAAATTTACCGGAAGGAGATTGAGATTGAGATTCTGAAGTGTCATTGGCCATTATACCCAGCGCTACAGTTGATCACCAAAGGCTAAAAATTTAAATCCCAATTCATAAAATAAGCCCTAAAGTTTGATTTTAGGATTCTTTTTCAAGGAATTGAAATGAAGCCAATAACTTCAGATCAAGAAATTGAAATTGCGATACCAACAGAAGTGCTCTTCCAAGGCTCCCGATAAGCGGAAGAAATTGGTGCTGACAGCGGAGGGGTTCGGCGGTCACGGCTGTGCGCGGGCACGTGATTAACTAGGGAGGTTTTGTGGTCAAACTAACCGTTTGACGGTAAAATAATAGCATAAATTCAAAACTTAGTCCGGAAACCTCAATTCTTTAAAAATTTATTTTTTATCAATTAATAATAATCACCACTTTTCAAAATGCTTAAACAAACCCTAAACTCCCTTTTATAGTAACTCATAATATTGGATTGTCATTCATGTTTGTTTTATTGAGACTAGCGTAAATTAATATCCGTCATTTTTAATCATGTACTAAAATATAAATTTTTTATCATTTTAAAGTGAAAATAAATTTTTGAGCAATATAAAAATAAAAACCGCATGGTTCTTTATCATTTATCAATTTAAAATACAGTCAATTTTTTTCTCCACATCATATTATGTAAATCCTTAGGTACAATTTTGATGTATAGGTACAAAATAAAAATAAAATAAAATAAATACATGTTTTTTTTTGTTTTAAAGAAAATCATAATAGAACAAGCACGAAACAATTCTTAACTACGTGTACTTGTCAATAAACATCGTTTTCCACAAATTTTTTGCTTAGGCCCTGTTTGTTTCCCATTGTTTTAACCTAAAATTTGATTTTTTTTACCCTTTTTTCAAAGCACTGGGCCCACTATGAGAGAAAGAGGTCAACAATTGCAGCTTTTTTTACTGTAACAACGGTAAGAATTTTTATTTTTAGTGGAAACAAACAGAGGCTTAATATATTATAAACCTAAAGTATATATATCTTCGTGCATTATAGTGGCTTATGAATCTTCGTAGTCATATCCGACATATGATTTGTCCTATAATCAAGAATAGATTGAACTTGGAACACTCTCACGAAGATGAGGAACAATTGGTCATATCTCAAGAGGATGTATTCTACATAAAATTGTCCTATCGAGTCCTAAATACCTGGGCAGGACTTTTTGAGATCCGTGAAGATATAAAAAGGAATCGATATCTACAAGATAATTCAATTCAAGAAGGAAACAAAACCATAAGAACCTTATTTCTCCAACCATTGAGCGAATGACACATAGACGAAGGCTTCGAAATCTCAACCTGATCTATATGAATTATTTCCTTATAAATAGCCACATGTAAAGGTAAACGTATGCAATTTTTAATACTTACTTGTCTCGACAATTGACTTGATCGTTGAAGTACTAATCACAAACATTTTTTCTTAATATGGTGATCTTGGTACCTAATTGTGTATATTGGCATGTATAAGTAACATACTAGTAGGCATGAACGTGGCAAAGATCGATTGCCATGAAGGAACAAAAAATTTTGAGGTCAATAGAAACTATAGAATTGAGGCTTAAACTGTATTTATGCATTATCTTTAGTAATGCAAAACAGAAATTAGGGAAAATAAAAGACAATTAGATGAAAGAAACTACACGATTAATTACCAGAAATGTCGATCACCTTCACTTCTCGGAATTTGTCGTGGAGGAAGTCCAACATATTGTGCGCGTCCATAGAGACCATGTTCATTTCCATTGGCAATTTGGCATCCTCAATGCTGCACGAGAACCCAGAGAAGAGATTTTTACCTAAGACAACACGTGTTGAGAATTTACTTAACATGTACGGAGGAAAATCAATTATTTTTCAACTCTCACTATGGATATGCTTTGTGTTTAGAAAAAAGCTGGGATAGAAATTGTATATTTTGTAGATTCTGTAAACTCTTTATTGATTTGGGAACACGAATAATCACGATCTACAATTCACAACTGTCTCATTGTCCAGCTTTCAATGAAAATCCACACAGAAAACAAGAATGAAAGAATTAAGGTTTCATCTTTCTTGTGCTAGTAAGATAGTGAATTATATTCTGTTCACTTTTTTTTTTTTTTAATCCTAATGACTTATTAATATAAGTCCAAATGGCATGACCCGTCTCTAAAGTTTAGCCCGGTCTAATATTTAATTAATTCAATTAATTAAATTTGATCCATGAATTAATTAATTCTGACATATTAGCGAGCAACTCAATTAATTAATTGTACAAATTTGTTAATTAATTAATTGGCGAATCTCATTTTTCTGGTTCTCCTTTTGTATGTGACACATCAGATTCCCGATCACGATATCTAATAACGTGAATTATTATTTTGATCTAATCAAAATTGATAAATTAAAATATCCCTTTTTAATTTATCATTAATTCACATATGTCGTTCCAAATTGACATCTAGCAATGTGTCAGAGCAATACGTGTGAGGGAAAATATCACGTGGTAAGACAAAATCAAATTTGTTCGTTTACCGTGAAACTATAATCTCTTCGTTAATATGATCCAATCAATTACTAAATATGGATATGTGTCAATCTCAATTATCGATCATATATTTCATCCCACCATTAAGTCAATGTAAGTCAAAGACTCATTTTCGACTTATGAGTATACATTGGCCAATGATTTGGTTATCAACTTAATTAAATGAAATGTAAATCATAATATCTTACAATCTAATAGTGATCAATCATCTATTGATCATTCACAATCTTCATATGATTCTTAACATACCCGAACGATACCGTATTAGCGACCCTCGACAGAGCAACACCCAAAATCACCAAAATATGATTGTTCTCATGTAAGACACCATGATGACCTCAAATCAAATGATCAATTCAACTACCGAACGTTAGAGATTAACTACGGCACTTAGATAGTTATCCATGTGGAATCTCCCCCAATTGGTCTCCAATATTTTGTTCTATAACAAAATATTCACGTGTTCATTTAAGTATCACCACATTTTAGCTTGTGAGATCAGCTATTTGCTTCACATCACAAATAAGAAATGCCACATGTGATAACATATCCGTAATAACGATATCTGTATCTCGTTATTACATACAAGCACAACCGATTTAAGATTTAGTCATGTGTAATTTGTATCTCACAATCACAACTCCTTGTGATTAACAAATTACCAAGACTTGAATCTACGGATTCTATTATTTAATTTATTAGAATATAAATTCAATTAAATAATAAATATTGCCATTAATATGCATCGATTATATATTAATTCAATTAAATAATAGATCCTGCCATAAATATGCATCAATTACAACACACTCAGTGCTTTGAAATCCTACAAATTCGGTTGGATTTGTTGATAATGAAGGCCTTGAAATTGATAGATGGCCTTTGCTCCATTGATATTGGTCACTAGGCACCCCTGAGTGGTGACCATGGGAACAGATAATTCTCTCTTGTTAAGCAACAACAGTCCCACAATGCTCACAGGAATATGCATATAGTTTAAAGACATTTCGTAGCAGCATTGTCAAGCACGATATCGTAATAAAAAACATCCAAAGGAAGGTAATCAAGTGACTTGCCTGTCCTTTGCAAGTTCGCAATTGATGTAAGTTGTTGATGTATGTGGGTGAAACAATGCTGCTCTCGTATTACAATATATTTCACAAAATTGTATTTTTCTTCAAACTGTAGATGTGCCTAATTAACCTATTTCAAATTGGGGACCGTCCGTGTAAAATAGCCTGATAAAGAAGTAGAAGTTGCACAATTAAAAGTTTTAAGAATCAACATGTTCATAAGTGATAGTTTGAGGGGTAAAATTGAATTTAAGCTTACTTTTACGTCCTTGCTCTGAATTACATTCCTGTGACCCTCTTCTTCTCGGATTAATCAATTCAGTGCAACCCGCTTACAGAAACGGTTTCTTGAAGATCAAAGAGCGAATAAAAATGGTGTCGGATTCTGAACTAGTGGGTCGGATCCGGGAAATTATTCGGGGCTCCGACCTGAATACCACCACCGCAGGTGGCGTACGCCGTCGCCTCGAGGAGGAGTTCTCAATTGAATTGCGTGAACGCAGGCACTTCATTAGAGAACAAATAGACATTTTCCTTCATGAATTAAGAGAATGTCAAAACAACGCACCAGAAGAAGAACAAGAAGAGGAAAATGAGAATGGAAACGATGAAAACTCTGAAGAAGAGGAAATGGAAGAGAGCGATAAAGACAGAAGCAGTAAAGATAGGTGAAATTTTCTTGATTTTTAATTGATTAATAGAGAATTTATTCATTGGGAAATTTTGGGGAAATATATTCTGAAAAAACTCAATATTTTCTTGTTCATATTTGGCATGTATCAATTTTTGTACTCCTTTTTCTTGCAAGAAGGGTTTTTGCATGGCGAATGGTGCTAGTTAATGTTTGTTTTATTTTGAACCTTCATATTGTTTTAAATTTCGATTAATTGCTTATTTGTTTCATGAATTGGGAAATTATTTATGTCAGAAACGTGGAAGGAACAATACAAAAAATCCCATCTTTTCTTGTTTCTTTAGGTTGGGTTTTTTTTTTTCACTATTTTCTCCAAAATGGTTAAATTAATTTTTTTCTTGTTATTTTGAACAGTTAAGTCCATGGTAAAATTGGGGAATTTATAATAGAGAAAATCTTATTTCTTCTCTTTTCACTATTTTCCCAAAAGGGTTAATGATTTTAATTTTTGTAACTTCTGATGTTTGTTCCAATTGTGGGAAATTCACCGTGGCATCGCAATGTCACTTTTACTCTATGCATGATTATAACCGTATACCTAAATTTTTGGTTCAGTGAAAAACCCAGAAAAGAAAATAAAGAATACTAGGAAGCATTTGAGGGAAAAAAAATTCTTTTAACATTCTGCTTTATGAAGGTAATATAGAAATGCTAAGAACATTGGCAGTTTTGCATTCAATCTAACTCTGCTATGAATGATAAGAGCATTTCGCTTATGCAATTGCTGATGTTGATTTAATTAGATTAGAAATTTTTAATTTTGTCCACAAAAATATGAGTTTTACTGTTGTTTGAATCTGTCAAGGCTCAGTTGCTGTTTTTTGATGTTTTACCGGTATGTTTTTATTTAATTTTCTGTGCATATTCTATCAATTTTATCGAGTAGGTCTAACCAGATGGATAAAAGTGTAAAGAAAAATGGACGGGGTTTTACTAAACCATGTGCCCTTTCTCCGCAACTGCAGGAATTGTTTGGGGTTTCAGAGCTAGCCAGAACCGAGGTATGTCATGATTATGAGCATTTGTGGTGGTTAATATTAGTTCAAACTTACTTCTAAGTTATTTATTCTACTGAACATTATTTTTGAAGTTATTACTTTCTCAAAAAGTAACTTCTAAGCATTACCAAACATGCTCATTGATTGTATTTTCTTTTAGTGGTTATCTTTGCCATGTCAAATATGATAGAATAGATGTACCTTTTCTAACATTATCTCGTTCGTCCTTCTAGGTTGTTAAGAAAATTTGGGCATATATCCGGGAGAAGAACTTGCAAAACCCAAAGGACAGGAGAAAAATCTTATGCGATGAACGTTTGCATGGAATTTTTCGAGTTCGTAGTATAGATATGTTCAAAATGAATAAAGCATTGAGCAAGCACATTTGGCCCCTAGATGAAGCCCAAGGTATTGTGCATTGTCAAGCAATGTTTCAGAACTTGAAATGTTTATTTATAAGTAAATATTGAAGTAAAATAAATTTTTATTGGTTAAAGTTGAAAATAAGCAAGTTTGTAATTTGGACAATTAAGAGTTACTTTCAAGATAAGCCCATGTTTTGTCCGACTTAAAATTTGATAAAAATCTAAGGGTGTATTTGATTACAAGCATGGAAATTGTCAATTAAATGTATTTTATTGGCTTAATTTTCAACCTAGAAAATGTTGTACTTTTCCATAAAATTGAGTTTTTGAAAAGTTGGAATTGCCTAGAAAATAAAAACCTATCCCCCCTACAGAAAATGTTTTCCTTGTTTTTGAAGAAAACACAACTTTTGGAAAATATTTTCCATGAAAAAAAAGGCCAATCAAACCCTCCAAAAGTTGAAACTTGGGTAGAAAATAACATTTTCCATGGAAAATAAAACTAATCAAACACGTCCTAAAGTAAAGTCAACAATTAATTTTAACAACACATTACAACTTTTTTTAATTTTTTATCACATATTTTATCAACTTTTATCAAAATTTACTAAAATTTTGAATTTTAGCTATTCCAAACAGGGCTAAGTAACTTTTTTTAATTTAAAATAAGGAGAAGGTAATTATTTAAACATGTTTGGAAACAAATTGTCACTTAGAAGTAACTTTTACCATTTTAAGCTTAGCCAAACATGTTCTGTTGCCAAATTTTGTGTACTGCTGGTTTAACACTTACATGAATTCTGGTTTATGTTTCTCAAAACAAAGAACCAGAAGAAGAACAAGGAGAAGAAACGGCTAACGAGAATGGAGGGGACCAAGAAGATGAAAATTCTCAAGAAGAAGAAAAGGAAGAGGAAGAGGAAGAGACTGATGAAGACAGTAGCAATAACAATAAGAAGTGAGTTTTTCTTGATTTTTAAATTTATTTACGGTTTTTCTGGCAACTTATCGATTGGAAATTAGTAGCAATTATATTTATTAAATAAAAATCTATCTTGTTATGCTCTTTTTTACCTTTCTCCAAATTTCTTACTCTCTCTCTCTCTCTCTCTCTCTTTTTGTTTTTGTTTTTTTTTTTTTTTT
>CAIGRN010196067.1:0-48188 GCA_903798345.1 Fraxinus anomala | reverse complement strand
TTTTTTTTTTTTTTTTTTTTTTTTGCAAGGACGAAGGGTGTTATTTATGTCGTACTTGCCTTGTTTTGAACACTGATATTGTTTTAATTTTGAGTGGTCTAACAGCTTATTTATTGCATGATTGATTGTTTTTTAATATAGACTCACTCAAAGCAGACAGTACGTATGATATAACGGATTGGGTATATAGACTCGGGTCGTTAAAAAAAAAATTCCTTTTTTTTTTGTAACGACCCGAGTATTGATATCGGTATTCAACTTAAGTCTCTGCAGAGGTCTTGAATTCGAATTTTAGGGGACGCGATAGAAAATTGTGAGGGCGTAAGTGGACATAGGCCCACTTAAAGCGGACAGTACGTAAGCTAACGGCTTGGGTATAGAGACCCGGGTCATTACAATTCAACTTAAGTCTCTCATTAGACAGAGGTCTTGGGTTCGAATCTTGGGAATGCGATAGAATTCCGTAAGGGGGTAAGTGGGTACATGCTCATCCAAAGCGGACGGTACTTAAAGTAACAGCTTGGGTATAGAGACCCGGATCGTTTCAACTTAGCATGTTGCAAATTATTCATATCAGCAGTATATCACATGCACAATGAATGCAGTTTGGCCAATGGGAGAATTAATAATACAGAAAAATTCCATGTTTTCTCATATCTTTAGGGTTGTAATATTATTTTTATTTTTATTTTTATTTTTCACTATATTATTAAAAGGTTTGCAGGAAAAGGGTTAAATTAATTTTGCTTGTGTTGCTTTTAACAGTTAATCTTGACCACTGTTCCAATTGTGGTAGAATGTGGAAAATTCATTTTGACATCACAATGTCACTCTCACTCGTGTGCATGATTGTACATAACTAGTTTGCTGTGAAGTTCACTAGAAGATTAAGAACTAGCAGATAGAAACACAAAAAAGAATGGCTAGTGCCTTGGGTAACAATTCATCTCACTGGTTTTTCTTCTTCTTTATTTCCCACCTTTGTTTTGTTCTTCCCTTTTCTGGAGAGGAGGTTTTATTGCTATTGTTTATTTGAATTATTTTTAGTGTATCATTGTCGACTCTATACACGCTGGAGTGAAATACCTTGTTGATTCTTGTTACAACTTGTTCAAGAATCCAGTTCTAAAATTGTTGTTCAAACTTTACAAAATCTTGAAAGCAGGGTGCTCGAGGTTGACGCAACTCCCTTAGATTATTTGAACTGCATTGAGTCAACTTGACTTTCAATTAGTATCCGCCTTGAGGATCACTTTTTTAAATCAGGGATCATGATCATATTGCTCAATTTAATGAACCGCCAGTCAGTTGAAAGGTTTAAAAGTTTTGGTCGAAAGACAAACAGAGAAAAGGAAAAAAGAATATTAGGAAGCATGTGGCATAAATTCTTTTAACATTTTTCCTTACAAAGGTTTGAAATGCTGAGAACATTAGCAGTTGACACTGCAGTCTTAACTCCATTGTGAGGTTCAGGTGCCGCGAGACCCAGTTGGGCCTGTGACTTAGATGTACTTGTGAAATGTAAAGGAGGAGCAATCTCGATAAGTTAGCATTTTTCTTGTGTAATTGCTAACGTTGATTTTATCCACTTTCAATGGTGAATTTTTGTCAATGCTGAAATGCTGTTTTCAAAATTTTTTATCGGTATTTTTCTAATTTTCTTTGCATATTCTTTGAATTTTATCAAGTAGGTCTAACAAGGTGGATAAAGACGTAAAGAAAAGAGGGGGTTTTGCTAAACCATGTGCCCTTTCTCCACAACTGCAGGAACTCCTTGGGGTGCCGGAGCTAGCCAGAACCGAGGTACATAATGAATATATCATGTATTGTATTTTCTCATAGCTGTTATCTAGCCACGTGCAACAGGATTAAGAAGAGATACATTTTTCTAACTTTATCTTGTTTGTCCCAGGTTGTCAAGAAACTATGGGTATATATTCGGGAGAAGAACTTACAGAACCCAAAGAACAAGAGAAAAATCTTGTGTGATGAAGCTTTGCATGGAATTTTTCGTGTTCGATCTATTGATATGTTTCAAATGAATAAAGCATTGTCCAAGCACATTTGGCCCCTAGATGAAGCAGAAGGTATTGTGTATGCCGTCAATTTCTATATGGTTCTGCATTATGCAGTAAAACCTCAATGAATTAACAAGGTTGGAACTGGAAAATGTTATTATATGATTATACTGTCTTTTTTGGCAAACAATTTATCCACCACCACTAGGTTCTCTCTTTCTTTATCTTGATATTACTGGATTTAAAATGGTAGAGTTGTTTGAAAATTATAAATGTGAATAATAGAGAAATGACCTAGGTATTTCTGAATTCTGAAGAAGCTTATGTTAGGAAGAATTTTTTATTTTTATTTGAAGAGATAAAAAATGTGTCATTGTTCGCATAGATCCTTTATGGTGGTCGAGGAGAAAATTATATCTTTTCAATAGATAGTAAACCTCTCGATAGGTTTGTTGCCTTGAACAATTTGAAATCTTGATATTAAGCAATGCCAAAAGCACGGCAGCCTAATTTTGTGAACATTCTTCCATGAATTCTGATGTATATTTCTTTCAAGCCGAAATATTAGTGACTTTCTCAATGATGCAGCTACACCAGTCAAATCTTCACAGAAGGAAAGACAACGTGAGGCCAGAGAAGAAGGTGACTCAACAGATATCCAAAAAATAATTGAACTCTTTCCTATAATTGTTTTTTTGACATTGAAATCAGTTTCTGACAAAACATACTTAAATGCTTGTAACTGTTCAGAGTTGGATCAGCCGAAGAGGAAAGAGAAACCGCGAAAAGGGGGAGGTTCTGGTTTAACTGCACCACTTCCACTCTCAGATGCTCTAGTGAACTTCTTCGGTACTGGTGAAAACGAGTTATCCCGAGCTCATGTTGTCAAGAAAATGTGGCAATACATAAAAGAAAATGAACTTCAGGTTTTTCGCTCATCTTGGTCACTTCATTGTTATTGCAACAGTGCTGCCCAGATATCTAAAATCAATTCATGTATACCTTATTTTATTTCCCCTGTTAGTAGGATATTATGTGGTTCTTACATTCACGACATACGATAATGCTCTAGTACATATGTATCTCATCGAGCTTTTGAATCTTGATGAGCATTTTGTGCATGGACTGACACAAACTATAATCAAAACTCGGATTTATTTTGTGTATTTCTTTTCCAGGATCCATCTGATAAGAGAACGGTTTTATGTGATGAGAAGCTAAAAGAACTCTTCAAGGTGGATTCCTTTCATGGATTCGGTGTTTCAAAGCTACTGACTGTGCATTTCGTCAAAACACAAAGGTGATATGGCAAAGTATAAAAGGTTAGTTTCCTTTTCGTTTCTAGAGGGGACGTGAATTTTGTTCGCATTATGTTTGGTCTGCTCTAGCATACACTCGAGTAGTTGGATGGTAAGGTAGGGGCATTTGATATCAAGGTCGAGAATTTGCAGAGTTAACTACTAAACCTCGAGTATTGAACGGTTGTGTATATATTCTTTTCGAAACATCTTGGATAATTGGAGAAATTGTACTTCCACACAACTTTTTTTCATCTATAAAAATTATCCCTTTTCGGTTTCCTTGTCTAGCCTCTTCTCTATAATTTTTTTTTTCTTCGTGAATTAAATCGGAAAATGGCAATTTGATGGGTTCACAAAATCTATAGCTTGTGCCAAGTTTGTAACCTATTTTTCCATCATCAATCTCTTTATCTGTATCTTATATCTCTATATCTTAAGCTTCTCTAGCAATCAGAAATTAAGAAATATAGTTAAATGGTTTTGTTAAAGGCTAAAAATATTATATTTAAATATTTATAATCAAATATTTGTTAAGCATAAAATTCATCTTTACTTCACCGTAATTCTTAAAATTAAGTGGGTAAGATTTAAAATTTTCAACGTTAATTTTTAAAATAAATATAATATTATGGTACGGATCGATTTTAAATGATTTTTAAATAATCGGAACTTAAATTAAATCATTTTGAAATGGATTGGTTTGTGCCAAAATTGAAATCGTTGATAGGTCTACGTGGATTTAAATCGATGATTTTGTGGATCTTATAAGTAGTAAATAACTTAATTTAAATAAAAAGAAAAAGTAATTGGTTCAAAATGTCAACATTGTCTCTTCGAAAAATCAACACACAAAATAATATGTTGTAGTAACAAGACTCGTAAAGTAATTTATGCACTTCATTTATTCAAATATGCTATGATATGAATTTTGTAATCATTAGCGGTTTAACACAACTTAATTTCACAAATGGACACTAAAGTTTGTGCAAAATTTCAAGTTGGTCCATAAAGTATTTTTTGACTCGTTAGTTACTAAAGTGAATTAACACTATAACATTGGTTAAAGTTCAACGACTCAATTGAAATTAGGGTGAAAGTTCAATGGCTTGATTGTGACGAAGGTGATGTATAATGACTTCGAATGTAATTATAGTAATTACGATGGACACATTGATATTTCATTAGTTTTAATGAATATGTCAACGAACTCAAGCATGCCTAAAGGAATCCCAAACGAGTGACCTGATTGCTTTTGAATCAGAGTTTAATAGCTCGATTGCTTTAAATTGAAGTTTAATGACCCGATTGCAACTAGGATAAAAGTTCAGTGACCTCTAGTTTAATTAACCCTGAAATGTCAAACAAGGAATCTTGACGTGGTGGGACCCAGAAAAATAGGCATGCTTAAAAGCACCGCCGTTCATATGCGGCGAACTGATTCCACTTACTCCTTAGCCGACAGTTGCCACGTTTTCATGGCCCACAACGTTGTATGTACCACCATTCCTTCTTATCTTTTTTTGACCGTTTTGGTAAACCACCACGAGTTTTCTGTTTGTCCAAAAGAGAATTATGTTCGTTTGACTAGATAATCAATACCCATTTTCATGAGCGACAATTAATTGAAAACAAAAAATAAATATATAATACTCCCTCCGTCTAGTAAAAATAGTCGTATTTCTTTCTTTCTTTTTTTATATAGATTAAGAAAATTTAGTTAGAGCTTATTTGGTACAAATTAAAATCAGATTTTAATCTGAGTCAAAATCAAACAATCAATATTAACATCTTTCATAGGTCCCACAAATTTTCAACTATACATTTCAAAAATTTCTATAAAAATCTAATTTTAATCCCCATCAAACACCCCCATAATATAATTGAAATAATACATTTTACTATTATTTTTCATAATATACCCCTACATTAATGCAATCAATATTTAAAATAATTAAATTATTCTTGGTACTAGTCATTGTTTAATGCAAGAATCAAGATAATTAACATTCTAAAGTCATTCAATACAAATACAAATGAATAAATGTCATGAAAGATGAAATGATTTTTTTGATTATTAATTTATTGTTCCAACTACAATTGAATAATGTAATGATTTATATTTGTAATAACAAAACACATTAAATATGGACATATTATAAAACTAATATATTAACTACACTCTCAAATAAAAAACAAGACTATAATTTGGGACAAACGAAAAAAATAAAAATATGACTATCTTTATGGGACGGAGGGAATAAGTATTTTTGTTTTAAACTTAGTACGATCTATATTCTATTCGATCAGATTGCAACCGTCGAGCTTTGAAACCGAGTAGTAATCAAGGAATCAAAATGATACGAAAGTCTTGAGGAAGTCACCATGGATAATGTTATATTCCTCTTAAAATTCTTCCAAAAATTTTTAAAAATTATTCAGACAGACTCAAAAATAACTTCTTGATTCATAAACAACTTTTGACATCTCAAAAGCTTACTAAACAAACATTTAATAGTGTATATTCTTATCTTACATCAACCGTATTTTACAAACACTTAATAGTGTGTTCTTTTTTTAAAGTTCTCACGGGGTCATTAAACTTAAAATCTGCCTTCGTTAGTCACTTAATTATGAAAATTGGTACCCCATACATTACCGTGTAAATGATGATTGCAAATTTGAAATGATTTGAAAACATTTCTAGCGGTATGGCTTATGTGGCACAATTTGGAAACTATAAATCAAAATTTTACATAAATCACGTTATAATTAATTAGAAACTATAATAATTCAGCTCATAAAGCTTGTTAAATTCAGATTTCGAAAAACTCATTTAGATAAAATAACGCATTCAAAAGTAATTAAAAAAAATACCCAAATACGCATTGGACAATTTGTAAATAAAAAACGGTCACACGCATGCAAATTCATGCTCTCAACATCATCAAATACTTCCAATTTTGCAAGCGTCATTTATACAATGATGAATGGAATAACATTTTCAAAGTTAAGTGATTAACGGGAGTAGTTTTTAAATTTAGTGACCACATAGAAACTTTAAGAAAAGCTCGGTGATCATTTAGGAATTAACCCCCCATCTTACACCAACCAACCTATTTTGCAAAGTCGAATTGAATTTCTCAAGCATGGGCAGGCAGTCTTGTTGAACAAGATCTAAAACATTGAAGTGGAGAGATCTAAAAGCACAAAGAAAAAAATGATCCTAACTCGTAATAAGGGGGACAAGTAGAGCAATTCATGGAAGGCCTCAAACCTAAGCCAACAATAATGTCCACCCAACTGAGTCGACAAAATACCATGAAATGACGAGAATGCCCTTGAAAAGGGCACAACAAGAAAATAAAGATTCGATTTTTGCAGGTGGAGAAATAATGGAACAAAAAGATGAAAAAAGATACCCTAATGAGAATGGTCACATAAATGCCATGAACAATGGACTTGTCATCACGTGAAAGATGCCTTTGTTGTAACTATTTTATAAATAATATTCTTTACTTGGATCCAAAATTGTGAATTGTTGGCCCACAAATGCGTTGGTTCAAATGAATGAACGACAAACTTTCATTGAATCTCGTGAACAAAAAAATTGAAAGAAAGAAATCCTTTTAAATTTTTCTTGGATAATTTGGAAGTAAAAGGATTAGAATCTAGGACTTGTTTGTTGGTACTTAGTACGTTTGTCATGTGAAGTACCGATTATCTCGGTTGATGTTTCAAAACTAGTGTTACTTTTGAATGTTCACTGACTAATTTAACATGTGAGCACCGATTATTTCTATCGAGAAGTCACTTGTTGGTTACTTTTGATTTAGTGTTTGTGTAAAAGTGATTTTTATTTTTATTTTTTCATTTTTTCGATTCTAAGAAATATTCAAATTGTTTCAATTTGGGCAGTTTGTCTACGTTCATATGCTGAATTAATGGAAGTGATGACATGCTACGAAGAATTATCGGCATCCATTCTTTTTTTTTTTTTTTTTTCAGTTTCTTTGTACAAATGTATTTGAAATCACGACGTAATTCCAAATTGGAAGATAAACATAAAGCAGCGAGAGACTTTTAATTTCTAGTTATTGTTTCTATTAATCACGACAATATTTTCGTTAGCTCAACCAACCAAAAGGTTTAAAATGATAGAAAATGAAATTCATCGAGTAATTTAAAATAGAAAAAAGCTCGATGATAACTTATTCCGATACTCTTCGATGGCATAATATATAATAATTGCACACTATATGAAGGAAAATTGAGGAAGAAGATTTGGTAGTTGTGATGTTTAATCACAAACTAATCACTTATTATATATATATATGCATGATTTATCATAATTAATGACACCTTTTGGTGTTGTGTTAAAGTAGGTGGAGACTAGGAGGGGCGAAAATCCCAATTGGAAACTTTTCACCTTGCTACGGGATCTTTCACGAAGTGCTCTCTCAAACGAACACAACAGAATGATAAAAATGAAGACAAGAAAATTAACTCGTGAGGTCCATAATAATAATAATAATAATAATAATAATAATAATTCCAGTATATAGCAAGATCAAAAAAAATAATAATTATTATTCGTGTTAATAAAAGTTGAGCCGCACATATTGAAGTATACATGGGTTGACAAATGAATTAAATAATTATTATCCGTGAAAATAAAATTGAATTATGTTGAAGTGTCCGAAAATGCATGACCAAAGGGGTGATCGACCCCCACTTTGCGTGTAGGTCCTGAGTGAATAAAATAATAATCGACCCTCGAGATATGTGTATTCGATCATCCAAGATGTCAACTGGAATGTTAGTGTAGTACAGTTCAATAAATTTTGACAGTTGACACTATTTATGTATTTACTCAATGTGTGTTTGAGCTACATTATTTTGAAAGAATATATTCTGAAATAGTAAATTGATGGAGAATGTGTGATTGAAAAATAAGAAAAAGTTATTGAGATGATGAAAAATATTATTTTATTAAAGAATGTGTGATTAAAAATGAATAGAAGAATGAGAATGAAATTTTTAATGTATACCAAACGAGGATTAATCCATAACACCTATTGAAGCATTAAATCTAGATACCATTTTCTTGGATACTGGAAATAGTATCCTCCAAGAAGTTGAAGGTGGGGTGGGGTGGGGTGGGGTTAATGTACACTTTCTCCTTAGAAAAAATCATTTAAAAATCCTAGCGCGTACCTTTCTTGATTTGACAAAATTTGTTTTTAAGCTTCCGCTACAAGTATATGAAAATCAACCAATACACATTTTAATTGACCGTTTTGCCCTCACGATTCCTTCGATAATACTAGAAGCTTAGTATTTAGTAAAAAGATACTACATAATACACTATAAGATATATCACTTTTCGAATGATGACATCTCTTTGTTGATTTTATTTTTCAAGAAAAAAAAAAAGAACAAGGGGGCAGAATTGAAAATTCAAAGAACGGAAAAATTGAGTCAACTTTGTTTGGCGAGAATTAAAATTAAATTTTTAATAATTTTATAAAATATGTAATTAAAATTAACTTCGATTCAAACTAAAATTTTTATGGGAACGTAAGAACGTACTTGTGAGAGATTCTTCAAAGTAATGGAATCTAACGGCTGTAAAAGATCGTCCTTTTTGATTTGGAAGAAAGGGCATCTCTCTCTCTCTCTCAATTTTGAAAAAAGAAATCTTGGCCGATACTTAAAATGGGTCCCTACCTCAACCCGAGATTCCTTCTCTCTAAGCTAAGTTTGTACTACAAGAATTATTTGGTGCGATTTTCCACTAATGCCCACCTCCAACACATGCTGGTCCTATCTTTTGCCAAACTGTATTTTAAATAAATCAAATTAATTCGACAAATTTGATTTTATCAGAAGAGCAAAAGAATTTCAAACATATTTATCATTATAAGACTGAAGTTGTTAAGTTCAAATTCAATTACAAGTTAAAAATCTCAAATTAATATCGATTTGCTTCCACTTTCGACGCACCTTAATATATTTAATGGTCATTTTTCTATATAAATAATATTTAATACATTTTTTCTATGTTAAACGATAAATATAATCAGAACTTTCAATTTTACGTTTCAAATATTTCGACTAACAAAAGAAGTTGCCATTTGTTTGCACTTCGTTTTACAAGTGATGAGAAAAATATTTGAATTGGCCTTTATATACTGTCTTTTTTAAAATCTACTTTAAATGGAAATTTTCTTTCAAGTTTGGGACTATTGAATTGTAATTGAACGACCAAAAATCTTAAAGTCCCTTTATAACATATATTATGAAAAGAGTTGATAAAAGTTGTAGATTTCGTAAAATGTATGAAAAAAAAAATTTTAAGAAATGTGGATGAGGATATTGTCTTAATACAATGACAAATATACCCTTTAATTCCAATTCTAAATGAATAAAAAAAAATTCAAGATTACATTAGTGGGTCCTATGTTAAAAAGAGTGTTCAACAAGTGGTAATTCATGCACCAATGTGCTGTCCCCAAAGATGCATTCCATCTAATTAGTTTGACTTTAATGTCATGTCTATTTTACATTTATCATCTCATTTTAGTGTGATGTACTGTGTACAATCCAATATATTGAATTACAAAATTGTCACTAAGCTCCTGTTTGGCATAAATTAAAATGAAGTTTTTAATAAATTTTAATAAAAATTGATAAAATATGTGGTTAAAAAGTTGTAAATCAAATGAAGCCTCTGTTTGAGGCACATTAAAATTTTCATTATCATTTTTATATTCATTTACAACCACACATTTTTTAATAAAATAATATTTTTCATCACATCAATAAATTTTCTTTCTTTTTCAACCATACATCTTCCATCAATTTACTATTCCAAAATATATTTTTCCAAAATAATGTGGCTCAAACACACTCGAAATGTGTAATTAAAATTAATTATCGACTTAAATATGAAATTTTAACTTAGTTTAATTTATATCAAACGAGGACTAATATCAAAATATAATTGAAGGCAAAATTACCTCAAGAAATCAGCGTCTTGCACAATAATTTACACGATCAACGAGAATAAATGGTTGAAGGTCAATTCTACCGGTTTTATGTTTCCACCTTCTCATGTGAAATTTACATGCATATTTTTTAAACGGTAATGTCAAAGTTTTTTTTATAGTAAATTAGTTGCGTTATTTATAATAAAATAATATTATATGTAAATTTAAATTTTTATTTTTTAACTATATATTTTTCATCAAATCACTATTTAAAATGTATTCTTTAATAATGTGCATCAAACATGATCTATTCTAAGAAAAAAAAATTAGAAAATACAATGAGACACAAATATAAGCAAGGGCAATTTCGTATATGAAAAAGAAATATGCGACGACCCGGAGAAGACTTCATATTTACATATATCTATGCAAAGATATCATCGGCTCAGCCCTGTCAAAACTCGGCGTTGCATAACGGAATCTTCGCGTTTCTCTCTCTTAAAAAAACCACTGATTTTCAGAGAAATATTCTCTATTGCATTCACACTGGCTATATAGATCTTCACTGTTTCTCCTTTATCTATGATTTTGAGTTCACAAGAGAACTGGGATAATTGATTAATTGAAAATTATAGATCCGGCAAGAAATGGAATCATCGGAACTGAGTTTGACTTGTAGACAATCGGCGATGAAACCTCATATTCCTAAAACGATTAGTGAATTTCTCGAAGAAGTTTCGTTGATCAGTAACTCATCTGAAAGGCTTTCTAAGCTTGATGATTATGTGAAGAGACTCCAAGATGAAATGAAGAAGATCGATGCATTCAAACGCGAGCTGCCTCTTTGCATGCTCCTCCTCACCGACGGTGAGCCAATTTTCTATATTATTGTGCAGAAATGGGTTTTAGATTGTTATTCTTATTTTTTTAGAAATTGGGTTTTGGGATTTTTGATTGCTGGGATGGGGTTTTGGTGGTGCTAATTTTTGGGTTTTGATTACTGCCATTGCAGCAATTTCGACAATGAAGGGGGAGTTAATGCATTGCAAAAAATCAAGTACTGAGCCAATATTGGAAGAATTTATACCATTGAAGAAAATTAGTGACGATTCAGATGAAAAAGTTGAGGTTCCAAAAGATGAAATTGTTAGCAGTAGTGATAAAATGAATTGGATGAGCTCTGTGCAGCTATGGAACTCTGATAATCAAAATCCTTGCCCAGATATTGAACTCAGCAACAACGAGAAAGCCTTAAAACAAGATAACAGAAGGGTACAAAATATATGTTTACACATATAGTTGTTAATAATATAATCTGGTCTCTTTTGTATATGTTGTAATGGATTTGTTCTTGTTTCTGTTTTTGGTTAATAGAGAGCTGAAGAAGAAAATAATCGACCCGTCAATTTGATGGATGAACTGTTACAGTCTAGTAATAACAGAACAGTGGGAAGGGCTTTTATGCCTTTCAAGGGGTATTCTAAATTTCCAGGGATGACAGTGAGGAAGGAAGATAGGGATGAATTGCCTGGAGCAGCAGGGCTTTCGCTTTGTATGCCTGGAATTAAGAATGTGGGGGACGATATGGAATCTTGTGGTTTGAACTCGATATCTAATTGCAGTGGATCAGGTTCGTCTTCTGCTGCTAATGGTCAATTGAATTCAAGGGCGGGGCAGCAGAGGAAGCAGAGGAGATGCTGGTCACCTGAATTGCATCGGAGATTTGTCAATGCCCTGCAACAACTTGGAGGTCCACAAGGTTAGGTCTTAACTAAATTGGATCTAAGTTATTAACTTCAATGGTTCAATGAGAAAATGCGGTGCAATTTGAGTGCAGCTTGAGTTTTACTTCGTTTCTGTTTGTTAATTTCCAAACACTGGTCATATGTGTTCTATGAAGTTGAGTTTTTTTTTTTCTTGCAAATGATTTTTTGGACTTCAGTGGATTTACGAGAGAGTATCCGAATAGAAGTTATGGAACTATATAATTTCATCTCATCAAAAATGGGGGTGACTGGAGAGAAAAAATTAAGAACCGGTTTATCTCATTGAGACTAATGCAGCAAGGCTTTGATATGTGATATTCTTTGTTTGAATTAGCCTCTTAACTTATTCTTAAATTCTTTGCAGCTGCTACTCCTAAGCAGATCAGAGATCTTATGCAAGTTGATGGTCTCACAAATGATGAAGTCAAGAGTCATTTGCAGGTGGGGTTTGAATTTCGAAATAGCATAATTCTCTTTATTATCCTTCCTTTGTATATAGACCTCAAAAACTGCTATTTGGAGCTTCCATGGGGCGGTTTCAGATAGACCTAGAAAACTTCGAAGTTCGAACTATTATAATTCTTCTTTTCGTCATTTCAGAAATTTCGGCTTCATACTCGAAAAGTTCCACCTACAACAAGCAACTCTTCGAATCAGCCCGTGGTACTTGGAGGTCAGTGGATGTCGCATGAACAGCATGGTGAATCCTCAAAGCAAAGCAATTCCCAGTCGGGTTCTCCTCAGGGCCCTCTACTGTTAGCTGGATCATCTCGAGGTACTTCCATGACTGGAGGCAATAGTATGGAAGACGAAGATGATGAAAAGTCGGAGAGCCACAGCTGGAAAAGTCACATTCACTTGCCCGGAAGAGACGATGTATAGATGTCGACCATGAGTTTTTCAGAAAAAAAGAGTACATGGGAGGAATTAAATCACTTATAAACTTAATATACAATACATATATATTTATGATGTTTATTGAGCCAGATTTTGTGGAATTTTGCAGGATTAGATTTTCTATCCATTCATTTTGAGGTGTTGTTTATCCCTTTTTTCATCATGAAGAACTTTAATTCCATTTCTTGAAATGATAAACAAAATGGTTTTTCGTATATCAATCGATATGAGAAGCTAAAATCTTGTTCAATGCACTATCTTGTAGAGTTGAACCTTGTTCAATCATATTCGATATGTCTAGATGTCAGAAAAATCATCGGGCGCGTTTATTTCTTGCTGATTCCTCTCCGGAAATGACCTGGAATGGAATCATTCTACAGGTACCCTTCTTGGCCATATGCATGCTTAAAACTTAAAAAAATTATTATTTTTTACTTTCAAAATGTCAAATTCTTGACAAGATTTGTATCTCCTCTAAGATAATCAAGATTTCTGCTATATTATTTATGCCGGCACTAATCATTCTTCTTGATTCAAGCAGTGGGGATTAAGCCCACAAGTTTTTTTCCTTTTTTTAAAAAAAAAAAAAATGTTTGGTATGACTTTATTTTTATGAATTCTATTTTTAGCTGTTGGAGGACTCCAAGGTTGTTTCTCCCCTTTTGTCTGTTTATTAAAGTTGTTTGGGCCTTGGGGAATAAAAAATAAAAAATAAAAATTCCCAATTTCGAATTGGGTTCATGGACAAAGAGGAAATGTCTAGTATCTTTTTATATGTTTTTAGGGTTATTGTCTGTCCCAGTCCATTTCAATGAGCCGCCTATTGAATTGTGACCCTTGACAGTAGATCTCGAGTGCTACAAGACATTCTACATTTTACATCTTCTTAACAAGAATTGAACTAGTTGAAAGAGGGGAAGTTATTTTTTCGAAAGTACTTTTCAAAGCATTGTATAATGCTACATAATGGATCTTTAATATCGATTTAGGTGAAATCGAAATTTACATTTTGAGAGAGAAAATGATAGTCAAGGTTTTCGAGGAATCTAATTTTCTAAGGATTGTTGTCAATGCTCCGAGTGAATCCAAATAGGCTCACAATTTTAAAAAAAATACGAGTAGAAACTGAATCTGAATTAAGCCCATGTTCGAGCCACATTATAATTTTTATTTTCATTCTTCTACTTATTTTTAACCGCACATTCTTCAATAAAATAATATTTTCCATCACATCAGGAACTTTTTTCTTCTTTTTCAACCACATATTCACCATCACATCACATCACAAAAAAAAAATATTCTTTCAATTTTAATGTGCATCAAACAGGGGCTAAATTTGATAAAAATAATCAAAATTAGACGACTTTTTGGGATTTAAAAGGTCAAATTGTTTTAAATTAAGAGAGCTTTTACCTAACATGCTATAAATCCCGCTTTATTAATGTAATGTGCTGTTATGTTTATCCAAATTGATTGACAAACTGTCCTTTTCACAAACAAAATAATGGAGAAAGAATCTTGAAGACAAGATAATGAATTGAACCCACTTTGATAGGCCATTATAAAGATGACAAAAGAAATTATAAGTGAAAAGATGGAACCAATCAATTATTTTTAGGGTTTTCTAATGGAGAATCTAATTATATGCAAAGTATGACCCTTAACATAGAAGATTATTTTATTTGGACAACCTATTCCACTACAAAACATTGGCTGATTCCTAATTCCTACTTGCATATTCCTTCAAAATGTTACTATACCTTAATAAATAGAGTAATTAGCACATAACGTTCTTACTTTTCATTATTATTGTAGAAAGCGTCCGTACTTTTTTTTTTTTTTTTTTTGGCATTTTCAGCTTTTATTGCTCAAAATGTTATTTTCATCCATTTTTTCAATTAAAAATTATGAAATGACGAATATACCATTTTATTTGAATAAAACAAAAAGAGAAAAAAATTAATTGCAATCATCGTTTCGATTTAAAAAAAAGAGAGCAAATGAGTCACAAATAAATTATTAAATGGGTAATTAGCATATAATATCCCAACATTTCATTATTATTGCAAAAAACGTCCATATCTTTCATATTTTTTTGACATTTTTACTTTTAATAACACATTTGATTGCGCAAACCATCATTTCTATTCATTTTCATCCAATTTTTCAATAAATAACTGTGAAATGATGAACATACCCTCCTATTTAAATAAAAAAAACGAAAATTATTTTTTTAATTTTTATTTGGAACTCGCTTGCACTTTAATTTTTTAATAAATTTAATTGGGACTCGTTTGTATTTTTTTTTTCTTAAAAATGTAATTTCTAATTTTTAAAATAATTTATTTGGGATTCGTTTGCACTTTTTTTTTTAAATAATTTCTAATTTTCTAATAATTTATTTAGGATTCATTTGTATTTTTAAGAAAAAAATATTTTTTAATAATTTATTTGGAATTAGTTTGCACTTTTTTAAAAAAAATTGAGACTATAGTTTCAATTAATTCTTTAGTTTTTTTATTTAAATAGAAATATATATTCGTCATTTTACAGTTTTTTATTGAAAAATTGGATGAAAATGAATATAAATGATGGTTTGCGCAATCAAAGATGTAATTAATGATGAAAATGCTAAAAGAATGAAAGGACTTTTTCACAATAATAGTGAAAATGTATGTACATTATGTGCTAATTACCCTTTTATAATTTATTTGGAACTTGTTTGCATTTTTAAAAAAAATAAAATAAAATTGGACTATGATTGCAATTAGTATTTCTTTTTTGTTTTATTTAAACAAAATGATATATCCTTCATTTCACAATTTTTAATTGATGAAATGGATGAAAATGACATTTTGTGCAATGAAAAGTAGAAAATAAGAGTGAAAATGTTAAAAAATAAAATGTAACGACGTTTTCCAAATAATAATAAAAGGTAAGGACGTTGAGTGCTAATTATCCTAATAAAAATTATTTAAACTTAATTTTTTGTTTGTACAATGCTAGAAAAATATAAAACTGCAATATTTTATACAATTATTTAATTAATATGTATATTATTTATTCATGTTTGGGTTCTAATTGAATAGCGAGTTCCAGTTATTTAATGTAAATGTCAATCAAATAGCAACTGGGAGTAATGATTACTTTATAGTTTGAGAGTACTAGAAATTTTTACGTACTATGCAATAAGGTTTTTAAATGAACTAGCTACATACTTTTAATTTTCTTTTATCAGCCTAAAGACTTCACACAACAAATCGCAACGGCGCACCACATTAAATCGGATCGAAACTAGACGGCTTGTTTCAGACTTGTTCATGGATTGGCCCACAAATGAATAGGTCATGTCGGGTTTGATTGTCGAGGCTGACAATCTATGAGACCGACCAAGTTTACCAAGTTATGAAAAAAGTTAAAAGTTAATAGTAAATTACTTGACATGTCGATCTTTCATAATCCTAACATGTTTTTTTTTTAATGCATCCGTTTTTTTGGGTATAATTACTTATTTATTTTTACATTTCACTCAATAATCATATTTTTCAATTATGACTTGACTAAGCCTCATTAAATTCCAAAAAAAAAAAATAAAAAAAATGACTGGTGGCATTGCCTCAGCCCACAATATTTAGTTTGACATCCATTTTTTTCTCATTCTCTTTTTTATTTTATTTCTCTTTTTTCATTTCAACCACACATTCTATCCATAAAATAATATTACACATAAATTCAAAAATTCTACTTACTTTTCAACCACACATTCTTCTATCAATCACTATTCCAAATCAAATTCTTCTCTAAAATGGGTGTCAAACACAACATATATTTTAGAGGGGCCCATTTTAAAATCCTCAACGGACTTGAATTGGACCTGATTAAAGGTAGGTTCGATTCAGCCTGACCCACCCATTTTGACACCCTCGAGGCTTGCTTTTATTTGTTTGACTCGTTAATAACTAAGCAAAACTTTAATATATCATTTTTGTTTATGATCTTAATTCCTATTGCAGTTACATGTATTGGGAACTAACAACTTTAGTCTTAGGTAACACTTGTAAATTCAATTAAACTCTGTACTAAACTCTGTCTGTCTGTCTGTCTATTTCACTATTTTGAATACAAAAATAATATAGAACTTCTTTAATGTAAATAATTGTCTTGTTTGATTTCCTTCGCTAATATATCTTTCTTGTGCACTTGTGAACAATATTGTATGCCTATAATAGTCAATTTATAACAACGATACCATTTGGAAAGAGTCGAGAACTACAAACTAGTTATAACCAAAACAAGTTAGGAAAATCATTCCATTTTTTATTTTTCATAGCATTCCTTGGTTAATTTCTATTTCACTCGAATATTTAAGCACGGATTCGTCTAAAAAGTCCGACAACATAGAGTATTCATTTTATGCATAAATTACGGGTGATGGGTCCCACTACTTAATTATCACTTTCATTTTTACGAGTAATACTATTCATCAATACTCCATCATTACTAGTTTATGTGTCATTGGATCCTTCATTTATTGTCTAATTCATTAATACATATTACAACTTCATTGATTATGAATTAAGAGAATCATGCCCGCTAAACCAACTATAATCTCTATTAAGAATTAATAATGCTATTTATCATTATAATGATGAGTAACAGTGTTTGATTTTTACTATTTTGATTTCAATCTAACCCAACCCATATTAAATGGTTCGTTCAAGTTTAGTTTAGATTTGTAAAGAGTTTGTTTTATTTTGATGAGTAGAAATTATATATAACCAGGTTTTTTAAGTTACCATTTCAAAAATCAAATTTAAAATTTGTTTATACAAAAATCAAATGATTATTTAATAATAATATTATTATAAAACTAAATTAATTTATATACCAACCCTACCTCCATCTACCCCACTTTATAAAACTAAATTAATTTATATACCACCCCTCCCTCCCTCTCCCCCCCGTCACCCAAATTTCATCCCATACCCACCCTTCTCTCTCTCTCTCTCTCTCTCTCTCTCTCTCTCTCTCTCTCTCTCACACACACACACACATCGATCGTCGCCGTGAAAGAACATCTCCGAGCGTTGTCGTGCAACGACGTTCTTCGCTGTGAAGCCATGCCGCATGCTGCTATGTTGTCTTTCGTTTCCCTCTTCATCGTACGCCACGCTGTCGTCGGTCTCCCATCTCTCTCTTTGATGCGTTGCTTAGAGAAGCCATGCCGCTGTGCGGCACTAATTTGAGCACCGCATGCAATGGCATTTTCGCCGTGCGGCTCTGATATGAGCACCACAGTGGTCTATAAAATTGTGATCTATAATTTTTTTGATTTGTGACTGTGAAATAATTTGACCTATAAATTTTTTTGATTCGTGTTTGTGAAATAATTTGTGAACTAATAGTATATAATTGTAACATTACTATATTTAATTAATTAAATATATTTAAATTAAATATTTCAGAACTAAATTTAATTAATATTTGATTTTAAAATTTTAAACCTTTTTTATTAGTTTTGAAATGAGTAATACTTAATCTAAATATGAAATCCCTCTTGATTATACCCTAGAGCCTAATGGCTGGTTATACTATCTCAAACAATAAACTATCATAAAATTGCTAAATTCTATTAGATTTTCACGGAGAGTAATGTTATGTAGCCTCATTGGGTTACAACACCAATTGAGGTGGCGTTAATGTGACATTAAGTAATAGGTAAAATTAAATAAGTTATTTAATTTCACATTTAATTTAACATATGATTTAACGCCACATAGACCGTGGTTGTAATTTCAGTGGGACTAAATAACATTACTCTTTTACCAAAATGAACTAGCTTGACTACCGAAGAAAATCAACCAATGGCGAAGGACGCGGAGGTGGCGATCGCCAGGTAACATTTAAAATTCCTGTAAAAATATTGATTTTTCAAAATATATGCATAATACGTATATATTTTGTCAGTCCAACTTATTACCACCCCTTACATGAAAATCTGACTTTATTGCCGAAATCAACGGCTACATCCTCCACTAAGACATTAGTCGAAGGGATAAATAATTTTGCAAATTTCGACGTCAACAATTATCCCAATATACAATAAATTGACGCATTTCAAATCGAGTTATTATTTCCCGAACCAGAAAAATACACGAAAATTCAAAATTTTTTTTGCCCCCTCTGCAGATAGCCATAATGTGCATGCATATGGAACCGACATTTGTACAACGTTTTCTCCAAACCTCAAAATAAATATAGGATTTGGTCAAAGCATCTGAGCGACGTTTGTGTGGAAGAAAGTTATGAATTATCATCAATCACTCTTTTGCACCGAGAATGGATTGTTCATTCGATCCAATACAATCCCATTTTTACCGGATAAAAACCTCCGATTTCTCAGCTCCAACACCATCCTTTCATCCACAGCCCATCTGAGAAAATCCACAAACAATTTTAATCCCCACAAGGGACTGGAGAAACACAGATTTCAAACATATTTTTTTTGTTTTTTCTTACATTATTTTATTGTGGAAAAATGGCGCAGGTAAATCCTACAGAAAAAAAAGATGATGTTGAGGAGAAGAAAAATGAAAGTACAACTAGCGGCACTTTCAAATTCAATGCGGCAGCGCCGGAGTTTATGCCCAAATCTCAGGCCCTGACCCAAGTGCCGATATCCGGGTATATTTACCCTTCAATTCAATACATTGATGGGAGTGGTGGGAATTGGATTTACGTTTCTGATCAAGAAACGATCCCACATTTGGTCTCTCCAAATACGAATGTGAAGGGTCATTCGGGTCAGTCACATCATCATTCCAAGGATGTTCTTTCTGATGAGATTAGGCAAAAGATCATTAAACAGGTACATTCTTGGGGTTTCTTTTAATCTTTGTTATTTATTTTTTGATCGATATATGATTTTTGGTCAGTAGTTAATATGTTTGATATGTTGGATTCGACTGGAGCGGATTGGATATAAGGAGCATTCTTTGCATCAAACGATGAATTCACTTTGACATATCTAGGTGAAGAAATATGTTTGCATTAAAGTTTAGCGAGGAAGTTCTATCATGTTTTGAACAAGTTAGTAGTCACGAAATTGTTTGTTTTTGTACACCGAATCTTGTAAAATAAAGACGCGTGTCAAAACTTTGATCGGCTAATTGAATGACAACTAGGGTATTCTTATTGTGCTTCGGTTTGTTGTTATTCTTCATTTTCTGAAATGTTGTAATCAATGATCATAGGATTGTGGCATTTTGACTCGTATCCTTTATTCGTTTTTATATACCATATCTTGTAAAATAAGGATGCGTGTCAAAAATTTTGAGCCGTGATTGAATATCAAATATGGCATTCTTAGTGTGGTTTGGTTTGTTGTTATTCTTCATTTTCTTAAATGTTGCTATCTATTAATATAGGAATGCAGCATTCGGCTTATCTAAGTATTGACTCGTATCCTTGATTCATTTTTATATACCGTATCTTGTACAATAAAGATGCTTGTCTAACTTTGAACCATGATTGAATTATGTATAGGGTATTCTTATTGTGCTTCTGTTTGTTGTTATTCTATATTTTCTTAAATGTTGCTATCAATTATCATAGGAGTGGCTTTTTGACTCATCTTAGGATTGACTCAAATGCTGATGCTTGTGTAAATTTGGTCTGAACTAAAATTTCCTGTAGTGAATCTAGATTTATGCAAGACACAGTAATCGACATAGAACGCTGACCACCTGATGGGCGTGTCAAGATATTTCCTCGATTTAAAGAAACAAGAAATGTTTTAGATCTGAATTACTTCTTTTCGAGGAGGTTTTGTTTTGGACATTGATTTTGAAATTCCGGTTGTGTTACAGGTAGAATACCAATTTAGTGACATGAGCATGTTAGCTAATGAAGCCCTGGTGAAACAAGTGAATAAAGATCCCGAAGGCTTCGGTGAGGATTTTGAAACAGCATAGAATTGAACTTAGCATTGATTATTATGCCTTCTGATTTCTAATTTCGTCCTTGAATCTTGGCGTTTTCACAGTTCCAATAGCTGTTGTTGCATCTACAAAGAAACTCAAATCCCTCAACATTAGTCATCAATTGGTGGCACAAGCTCTTCGATCCTCTTCAAAGCTGGTTAGTACTTTGTATTATCCGTTCTTGTGAAGAAAAGAGACGCATTCATTTTTTAATCTCTTCTTTTGGATGAACATTCTGCACTTACAACGATGTTGTGCAGATTGTGAGCAATGATAGCAAGAAGGTAAAACGTAAAAACCGGTTCACGGATAAAGACAAAGAGGAGCTGCAGGTATATATACGCCTTTCTCGGGTTCAATAAATTGAAAACTTGCTCATTTTATCAACTCTTTATGATCCGTCATGCAGTTGCGCACTGTTGTAGCTGAAAATCTACCTGACGATCACTCACATCAGAACATTGAAAAAATATTTAATGTGGTCGGAAGGTAGCGTCATAATCCCCTGTTTGATTTCTGTTATCTTGCATACAATTTTACACTTATGGAATGTACATGCTTATTTTCAGTGTCAAAACAATCAGAATATGCCAACCGCAGGAACCTAATTCTTCTCGATCTAAAAGTGATTTTGTCATTAGTCATAAGGTATGGAGAACTTTACCATATTTGATATTTTCTTTCATTTTCCAGTTTGTGCTTATTGATGTTTCCCTTATCCTTGCCTTTTATCCTTGCCTTTTCTTTTGAAGCTCCATGCACTAATAGAGTACGAGAACGCCAAAACAGCAGAGAAAGCCGTAAACATTGTCACCCTTTCTCGTCTTTTTTCTGCTAGATTTCTTTTTCCCTTCCTGATATTGCAGCATTTATTGATCCTCTTCAGGCGGAGAAATTAGACAATGAAAGAGATTGGAGAAAAGGCTTGCATGTGAGGTGCCTGCTTAGGCGTTCGGTAGGATCAATTAAACTAAAACCTCCTATCTTTTGAGATATTTATGTTTCTCTATGCTTTTGTACCCAAGACATTTACTTTTGTTGAGGTTAATGTGAATGCAGCCGAAGTCCGTGCTCAAGAATAGGAAGTCAGATTTCGATAGCTATTTAGATGATGAAGAAGGACCGGTCCTTGAACTACAAGAAGATTCCTCTCGTCAAAATACCTCGGGATCAGTTGAGGTAACTTCTTTGCTAGTGCTACCATTTTTTAAAAAAAATGGTATACGTTTCTTACTTTTATCTCATTCATACCATTGACAAGTTTAAGTATAAACCTTGAAAGGAAAATGGTATTCTTGTCATTCATCCTATGAAGAGGCAGAAGTACAGGTTTCTTTGTATGAACTAAGTGACAGTTTTGTTAAGGTGCAACCAAAAACTGAAAGTGATCTTCGAGCATCTGTTGCTATGCTTAAAAGGTCTAATTTTAACTAAGTTTTAAGTAAATATAAAAGCATGTTCGGCTAAGGTTAAAAGCACATTTTTTTACAGCTTCAAGTCACCTTTTTTACTTTAACATAAGCAAAAACAGTAACATATAAAGATGTTTGGAAACAAAAAATTAAGAGTTTTTTTTTCTTTCTTATAGATTGAAGAAACTTTGGTTGGGTTGAAGCAAACTTGGGCTAGAGGTCGAGGGAAATCTAGGCAAAGGACTCAATTTCACAGCATGCGCAGCCTTCCTATTCCATCTTCTCACTTGGGCAGCTCCTTCGTGGGTGAAGTATCTTCGAGACAGACTGCTAAAGGGCCAAGAATGCCAGATGGAACCCGAGGTTTCACTATGGGCAGAGGGAAGCAATTAGAGTCCCTGTCTAATCTCTTTAAACTCAGTGAGGGTATATGAATCTTTTCTTTTAGTCCTCCTGTTAGTCGGTATAAACAAATTTTCCCGAATTTTTTCGAATTCTCAGCTCCTTTATTCTTTGTTCTTTATTGCTAAAATAGTCGGTATAAACTATTTTTTTAGTCCTGCAGTAAGAATTGACACTTCTAATGAAGTTAGCCATGCTGCAAGAGTTGGAATGCCTTCAAGATATTGTAGTTAAACTTGGGATTCTTTATGAAAATTTGAATCAAGTATGATACAAACAGCGTATGTTTGATATGATAGACTCGACTAGAATGATTGTTGCCAATATCCTGCCCACGACTGAGAACAGGAGATCAATTCTAATTTGTTCGAATAGTAGAAGGGTCGATTGAAGTATAGGTGCGTATTTCAGTTTCTTGTAGGAGGTGTCTTTTCGTCCACAGTTGTGTCCCTTTGTGGTTTAACTGTTATATCTCTATAAGTAGATGTTGAAAGTGATATGCTTTTCGTTGTGCTTTATGCAAACTCGGTTAAGACTTGATTAATCCACTGAACCTACTTGCAAGGAGGCCCGAAAGTATCTGATAAACCAAGAGGGAGCAAATATAACTTTCAACGTTATTTTCAACATGTTCAAGTCCCATTTCCATGATTTTCTATATCTTCGTTCGAGTTCTTGGATTTGTGCTTCAATTTGATGTTCGAGGTCGTGTCTCGCATTCTGGTAAATATTCAAACATAAGGGAGTTGGTTGTCCGGTTGAGCATACCATTTTTCCAACAGGCTCACAAGGTTGGACATAATCTTCGTACTGTCCATGGAGAAAAAAGAAAATCCAAAGAGATTACTTGCTGTCCTTTTCTGTCAAGTTATTTACAAATATATCCCTTTTTTCAGATGATTAACTATAAATATTTCAAATTGTCATATAAAAAGCAAGATTAATAATCATAATCCCCCCCACCCACAAAACAAATCTATTTTTTAATGCACTGAGATTCTTTTCTACTTTTGCTTTCCACAAAATAAGTTGGCGAAAATCCACATGAATTTTTGAATCGGAATCTTTAAATTATATTCTTTTAGCAATGATTGTCAATAAATAAATTTCTAAGAACTCTAATTATGTTTTTGCACACTGCATAGTTAAACTAAGACTTGATTTGTGGGTTTATAATCACTTAAACTCTCTCGTTACGAGATTTTGAGAGTGAGTTTTGATGGCGTGTCTATTACATTTAGTCTTTGTTAGATTTAGCTAAACTGTTGTTAAAAATTTAAGTCAAAGTTAACAATTATTTTAATCACAAATTTTATGGACTCATAATTTTTATCATTTTTTCAACTACACATTTAATCAATTTTTATCAAAATCTACTTTTTGGCTAAATCTAAATGGAGCAATATATCATTCACTCGTGCCCCCGCAAATATTATGTATACCGAAGGATGTTGTGAGTAAGGAGCCATTTCATCTTGTTTTGATCTAGTGGGGCGAGACATGATGAGAATAGAATTGATCTTCTGTTTATAGTGGATAAGAGTTATGTGATCAACTTGATGATGTGACAGTCACATCCACGAATCAAACCTCTTTTTTTTTTATTTGCCAAAAAATACGATTTGACTAGCTGACGTGGTGTTGCCAAATCAAATATGGACAAAGTTTATCTTATCCATTGTGAGTGAGAGATCAAGTTTGATTAGAGTAAACACGCTTTTAAAATTTTTATACGCGATTGTTACAATTAGTTTGAAAAGAATACTCGTTGCAAACAGAATATTTTAAAGACTACTCTTCAACAAGAATGGATAAAGATAAAATTGAACGAATAATCCAGATTTATTTGGTATGAAGCAATCAATATGGAGGAGGATCCCTTGTGCGCAGAAGTGTACAGTTTGTGAGGGGAACCTGGGATCCAGTTGAGGCATATCCCGCGATTTACTTCCGCCCATTTGCTGAGGGGCNCCTGGGATCCAGTTGAGGCATATCCCGCGATTTACTTCCGCCCATTGCTGAGGGGCCGGTGATGGGTGGTCCAGGATATATAGTCTGGCGTAAGTTGGGATACCTGGGTATCAAAAAAAAAAAAAAAAAAAAAATTGAACGAATAATAATGTCTCGTGTCATTAAGTTTAAGCTTAGTTTGTGATCACAATTTAAGGGCAGTATTTATCACTTTATTGAGTCTTGAAAAATGTTCTTATACAAAACTATTTATTTAATGATGAAGTGTCAAAATATAAGTCGAGAAGTTATTTGATTGAAGAGATTTTAATTAAATCTCACTATATTATTTATTGATAAATTATTATGGGTGTGTTTGAGCCACATTATTTTGAAAGAATGTATTTTGAAATAGTAGATTGATGGAGAATGTGTGATTGAAAATGAAGGAAAAATTATTGATATGATAAAAAATATTATTTTATTGAAGAATATATGATTAAAAATAAGTAAAAGATTGAGAATAAAAATTTTAATGTGTACCAAACAGCATATATATATATATATATGTAACACACAATTTAAAAATCCTTCCCTCCACTCATTGGACACACGGTTTACAGTACCACTACTTTTCTCCATTCACCTTTTTTCTTAAAAAAAGAAATGAAGAAAAAAAAAAAGCTGCCATATAACCACTAACTCTTTCTCAAGAACTTTGTGCCTATTCAATTCGTATGTTCGATCAAATCTGCTTTTTTCCCGGTCCAAATTAACTCATAGTTTTGCTCTAGTTTCAATCCAATTAAAAGAACAAAAAAATTCCAGAAATATTTGTAAACACAGCTCCAAATCTTCAAGAAACTACATATTTTATTCAGCTTATAAGTTAAAATGACTGTTTCAATTCCACCAGTATTAGACCCTCTGCAACCACCGCCAATGGCGGTGATGGCCCAACAAGCGGCCTACACAGCTCATTCGGGTCACGGGTCGGTCGGACCGGTTATTGGCGTTCTTGCAGTGATAACAGTATTGGGTGCTTTTTCTGTAATGATCGGGCGGCTTTGTTCGGGTCGAAGAATAATGGGTCATCAAGGGTACGATTTTGAAAGGTGGGTTGAGATCAAATGCTCCTCTTGTATTGATGGAAGCTTTAATCCTCACCCGCCGCCCCGCACGGTGGCGGAGCACCATGCTAGCAACTCATCCAGCGCGGTGGAGCCACTAGATGCAAGTGAAGAAGCTGGGGAAGAACAACAAGAACAACATACGAATTTGCGTGATGATAATAATCAACATCAAAAAGCCGAGTCTTGAAGTGAGTTTCTATATTTTTACATATACTTGTTTTTGAAAATGAGCTTATTTTCTCTTATTCTGGGGAGTAATTACATTATTTTGAGTAATTCCATTGCATTTGCCGTTACATAATTCTTGAATATCATGATCAGAATAAGAAAAATTCTACTTGTACATAAGGTGCTACACACTAGACCTACTGCATAAAATATTTTTTTATTTAAGCGGTCTCACCCCATGTGAGGGGTGTACACTCCGTTGTATATTGTGATGTACAAGTAGCAAAGCCGTCAAATTAATTGGCCAGATTTCCATTTTTAACCTTTTTCATGTTTGATTATCCAAATTTTTCATGGACTTGGTTTTCATCTTTCATCCATGCGCTCACATTTTATTGGTTTTTGAGTTTTTTTTTTTTTGGTAATATAATTAAATTATATCCCAAATTGTAATAAATTATATCCCTTCAATGGACAATTTCTATGGAAAGCAAAGCCAAACGAACATAAAAAAATCCAAAATTTCAATATTTTTCTGGTGGAAAATTATGCTAATCAAACACAATTAATTGATAATTTTCAATAAAACAAGTTTTAGGCAATTTCATTAAAATTCATTTTCTTTTCACCCAAATTCCATTCTTACAATCAAATAGATTTATAGTGTTCTCTCTTTTTACATTGTAAATCTAGTATGATCAAAATAAAGTAAAAAAATTGCCTAGGATGTGTGCTATTTTGTTTGCTTCACGACGATTGAAAGAAACTGTAAGGTTCGAGAGAAGAAGATGAATTGTGAGATATACTCAATCTTGAAACTCCCCTTTTTTTTTTTTCTGTCAAATAAGTTATGGGAAAAAATAAAAAAATTTAATAATAATAATAATAATAATAATAATAATAATAATATATTTGAACCTTTTAATCAAGAAATTCAAAAGTAGACATGATAAGCTCTTAATTTGTCAAAATTCCACCAATAATGTCTCCCATTTAGAAAGTGTATGACGCCGGTGAAAACGCACTTTGATTTTTTTTTGTCTCATCTTTTTTAATTGTGTCTTTCCCAATTCTTTATGTATTAATTATTATTCTCTTTCTTTAGAAAAAAAATAAAAATGGAAAAGCAATTGTTGAGAAATTCTGGCTGCGGCAGGCGGAGCAACTGTCAAAACCACCCAATCACCGCCGTCCCGCCACGGGAATCCACCACCATCCTAACTCATTATTGTGAGGACACTTGGGAGTTGGGACAGTTGTCTTTCGATTCAGAATAATTCAAAACATACTGTTATTATGATAAATTTGACTGTAATTTGTATCTATTCCTCATTCCATTGCTGGTGGTAACATGACAATGCAGGGTGTGTTCACCCAGGTAAAGAGAAGGTAAATTTTTTGGTCAAATCCGACACAGAATCCTATGATGAAAATTTTGAAAACATTTCACCGTCAACTTCTATTTTTTGCAACCAAATGTTTATACGAGACTTATAAGAAATATCATTCCCTATCTTCTTGACTCTATACGATTGTAATGGATTGATTATAAGTCGTAATCATCGAGTTTTAGATCCCTGAGAGCATCAGTGGCAGCATTTTTGCAGCTCTTGTGACTTCCCTTGGCCTATCTGAGGAGTGCTTCAATGCCATTTCCGAGCAGAAGTGTTCTATAAAACATAATCTCAGAAATGGCCTCAATGGTAAAAGTTTATGGAAAGCCAAGTTAAAGAATGACTAACTTTTGCATGAAACAAGAGTTCCTTTGCAGTTGGTCTGATTTTGGGAACCTTTGCATGGCTTGAATAGCAAGGTCTCCAGCTCCAGATTCAATAGCACCAGCTGCATTTTCAGGGGACCTTGAACACAGTATGCATATAATGGACATGACCTGCCTCGAGATAAATGCAAATGGTGAGTCCAATGCACACAGCAATTCACCAAGTGTAGAAAATGCTAATCACATGTCTGACATAGAAACATGCATCACTAGTAGGATGCAAAACTGGGCCTGCTGGCCCAACACAACCTGCTTTACGCCTCTAATCGCACATTCACAATCATATTGCACCAATGTTTAATTGATGTTCACAGCTTTAGCTTCCAATTTATTTTCTCAACAGCGATAAGCTGCTCTAACTGCTGAGTTTTATTTACATTCCTTACCTCGTTTTACGACTGAATGTTGCCAAAGAATTGGTCAGCAATATTGCCATGTGCAGTTTAAACTAAATAGTTCTAGCCCATCTGTATCTATCTATGAATATGAATCTCATGGGGAGGGCTTCTCTTGTATTGTTCATCGGGTAAACAATTAACACACAGAAGAAACAGCCAAGGATGTTTCTATTTCTGCATCAGTGTCAATACAATGAAGAATTGCATCTATACCCCCATTATTAGCGACTGATCTGCAAATATCATCCTGGAAACAGAGAACTCAGAATTAAAGCTGGTAGATTCTAAAAATCCATACCTGATATCCTTTGATTGCCTAGTTTAAAAGAGATCAGTTTCTCGTTTCAACAACCTAAAGCAATGTAGAGCTACAGCTTTAATTTTTAAGGTTCTCCGCTTTTAATTTGCAGAACTGATGTATCAACAAAGAAGTCCCAGATTATTTATCCCGCCTAATTTGAGTAGTAACTAGTAAGCTGTAAAATTATATTACTAAAATCAAAATTGTAACAGAAAAGGCCTGATTCAGAGCCAATAACATAACCACACTTCTGCTTGAATTATTTCTCCCAACACCCTCCTCCCCTACTCTTACTCCTGCTCAGTAAGGTAGATTAGGCAAATTATCTACTCCACGAGCTACACTGACATGTGTCTTAAGTTCAGATGATTGAGTGATTTGTGATTTCAAACTTTCTATATTATAGCTTAACAGAGCAAGAAGGGCAGAACAAATCCACACAAACAAAGTAAAAGTAAATTTTCATTCAGAAAAAACAAAAATCCTTTTGACAATATGAAATGTGAATATCTTAACATTTGAATGGTTGCATGTAGATAGACTTACATTGACAGCAACAGCCTTCAAAGAAATGCTGGCTGATACTAGACTGGGTGGGCTTATCCCTTCACGAAGTGAGTCCATGAGAACTACTGCGATTCCTAATTTTTCAAATTTTCGAGCATAATAAAAAACCTGAAATGATAAAATAAATTTTATAACCAATTATCTAGTGGTATCGGGGCTGGTTAACAGAATAACATTCCAGAAAATCAATTAGTAGAAATAAAAAAAGAATGCTTCCATCAGTATCATCCGAATGGATAGATACATCACCAATTCCCCTTCCCCTTCCCCTTTCCAAGAAAAGTAGTAGCAAGTGAAAGTGAACCGAGTACTTACACACATTTTCGTGACTCATTAGGATCAAAGCTAAATTGGTGACCATTAAAGTCCATAAAGAACATGCATTCTTTTGACTTACCTGATAGGCCACTACACGATTGTCATCAGATGTTGAGAGTATACATATTGCACTGTGTACGCTTGGAATGCTCCCCCCATCGCGTTCCTTCAAAGTTTGGGCTATTAGCACATCAATTTTCAATTCCATGAATGATTCCTTGTAGCCTCGTTCAGCGGCGGACCTAGGATTTGGAGTCAGCACGGGCGATCGTGAATCGTTGATCATTTTCAGCAATAAAATGTTAAAAGAGCCCCATTTGATACCTTTTTTTTTCTTTGCAAAAAATGCATTTTGAAATAATGATTTGATGGATAATGTGTGGTTAAAAATAAGAATTTTTTTTGAATTTGTATGTAATATTATTTTATTGAAAAAAGTGCAATTGAAAGAAGAGAGAAAAATGTATTTTAAAAAATGGAAAATCAATCAAAGTCTAAAATTTAAATATAACAATTATTTTGTTGTAAAAATTAACAATATTTACCAAATGATATTGTGGTCAAGTTTTGTATAATTCAAAAGAATAGCAGGGTTTGAATTTTTACTATTGCATTAAAACATCTAAAATGTAACATATATTAATTTGGTAAATTTAATATCAAATTCCGTGAGTGACACAATGGATAGGCGTTCTATATCTTCCCTTAGTTTATGGGTTCGAATCCTCTCCTTTATTTCATTTAATTTTGGCAAAAATTGTATAATTAAAAATATTTCATAATAAAAATGTTGGGAAAGAGATTCAAAACTGAGACCTCTCACGTGAATATAAAAGTTTTAGCCAACTGAGCTACAAGAAATTTGTGAAAGTAAAGGAATTGACTAGGTATATAATTGAAACATTTATTCACTGTAAAAAAAAAAAAAAAACTCTTTCGACGAATTCAACACGGGCGGCCGCGGGGTGCTTGGTTCGCCACTGGCCTTATTGCCAGTTGAAGCTGTAGCTACAACTGAAAAAACCACTATCTAAGATTTTTACGTCTGTCTTCCATCATATAAGTTACCTGCCACAATCTTGGGGCCACCGCTCTCTCGAAATATTTCGGTACTTTGAAGATAAGCACGTGAAAAAAACCATAACTGGCAATCGTTAAACATATATTCAGCATCATACTAAACCCAAAATATGGGGATTTCAATTATAATATAGAACATTTTTGGGGAGAAATCAATAAATCAAGAATTATAACTTTAATCTACATCCACCCAAGTTTGGAATTTTGAAGTAAACCCCTTTGAAGTTATCTACGGAGCAATAACTGCTCAAATTGAATATAGCTTAACAAATTAGCACATGTTTCGAGTTAATTGTCCCAATGGTCATTGAACTTATTTATGTGTCTTCAATTGGTCACTGAAATTTAAGAAGTCGAGTTTTGGCCACTAAATTTATCCAAAGGTTGGACGTTACCCACTGGCATAACACCCGTTTCAAATCATTAACGTAATTAGGAAACTGGCTAACGGAATGCACAAGTGTCACGCCGTTAACAAATTTCACATTTTCGATTTCTCACTAAATTTTGGAAAACGTCTTCAATTGTTAACTGGAGTTTGAGGTGGTTGAATTTTGGCCACTAAACTTACATAAATGAAGTCAGCATGTTGTTCGTTAAAAAATGTGTACCATAAGCGCACAGATCGTGTAAAAGTAATAAAGTGGATAAACAAGTTTGGGTTGTCGATTTCACAAGAAATGATTATTCAATTCCACAATAGTTAAATTTAATTTTAATATCTTATTGTATAATTTTAAGCTAATTTTCATCATTTGAAATTTAGTCAAATTTATTGTGTATTCCATTGTTAAAATTAAATTAAAATAAAAATGTAAATTTACAACGAAACAAATAATAAATTTAGTTAAATGAATTTTGCAACAAAATACACAATAAATTTGAATTTTTCAAATGATGAAAATAGCTTAAATTTTACAAAAAAAATATTAAAATTAAAATTAACTATTGTGTAATTAAGTAATAATTTTTCATAGAATCGACAACCCCAACTCATTTGTCCATTATATTACTTTTGCGCTAGCACATACTTGTGGTACACTTTTTTTAACGAACAACAACTTAACATCATTTTTATATATTTAGTGGTTAAAATTCGACCACATCAAATTTTAGTGAGCAATTGAAAACGTTTTTTAAAGTTTAGTAAGCAATCGAAAACCTTTTTCAAAATTTAGTGAGTAATCGAACACGTGGCAATTTGTTAACAAAGTGATGAGGCGTCACATATGTATTCCGTTAACCATATTACTAATTTCGTTGACACAGATGTTATGTTGTGAATAATGTTCAACGTTTGGATAAAATTAATGACCAAAATTCGATATTTTAAATTTTAGTGAGAAATCAAAGGTACGGACATAAGTTTAATAACAATTGAGATAATTAACTGTACTTTAAGCCTATTTAAATACTGCACAGTGTGACTTCATGTAAAATTTTCTGTTCATCTTCCCCAATATGCCCCTCCATAAACCCTTACGCAGTGCCCTCCGCCACTCACATTTCCGACCTATATCCATAAATTTACAACCACCGCCAGCGCCGGAGCCGCCTTCTTCACCTCTCTCCTCTACGCCGGATGCTCTCCTTGTGGAAAAAGCTATAGCCATCCTCAAGCGCCACCACCCATCCTCTCTCGACTCTTTAGTTCCCCATTTTACTCCTCAATCCGCCGCATATTTACTCCTCCAGTCCCAAAATAACCAAACCCTTATCTTAAAATTCATCAGCTGGGCTCGCGATTTCCCATTTTTTGAAAACCTCCAATGCAATTGCATCGCTATTCACATTCTCACACGCTTCAAGCTCTACAAGACCGCCCAGTCTCTCGCCGAGGTCGTCGCCGTACATTTCCCGGATGATGAAAAGGGAAATTCGGTTTTTGAATGCCTCAGGGAGTCGTACCAATTGTGCAATTCGAGCTCAGCGGTATTTGATTTAATGGTAAAGTCGTACTCTAATTTGAAAATGTTAGATACAGCTCTGAACATGATAAATTTAGCTAAATCTCACGGGTTTATGCCTGGCGTATTGTCGTATAATTCGGTTCTTGATGCAATAATTAGGGTGGCGTCATATGGGTATGTTGAGCTAGCTCAAAAATTGTATCTTGATATGATAAAGTATGGGGTTTCGCCTAATGTGTTTACCTATAATATATTGATTAGGGGGTTTTGTGGAAATAAGAAATTGGGTAAAAGTTTAGAATTTTTTAAGGAAATGGAGAGAAAGGGCTGTGTGCCAAATGTGGTTACTTATAATACTTTAATCGATGCTTATTGTAAATTGGGGAACATTGACGAGGCTTTTAGATTGATGAAATTGATGTGGGAGAAGAATTTGGAGCCAAATGTGATTACATATAATGTGATAATTAATGGGTTGTGTCGAGATGGGAGGATGAAGGAGACGGGTGAGGTTTTTGAGGAGATGAAGAGGAAGGGTTTGTTGCCAGACGAGATTACCTATAATACACTCATAAATGGGTTTTGTAAAGATGGGAATTTTCACCAGGCACTTGTTGTTCATGGAGAGATGGTAAGGAATGGGTTGTCTCCCAATGTTGTGACGTATACTGCTTTGATTAATAGCATGTGTAAAGCAAGGAATTTGCATCGTGCAATGGAGTTGTTCGATCAGATGCACTCTAGGGGATTAAGTCCTAATGATAGAACATATACAACTCTGATTGATGGGTTCTGCCAGCAGGGGTTCGTGGATGAAGCTTATAGAGTTTTGAATGAAATGATTGGCAGGGGCTTTTCACCATCCAGCGTGGCGTACAATGCGTTGATCAATGGGCATTGTTTGCTGGGTAGGATAGAAGATGCTTTACGAGTTATTCAAGATATGATTGTGAAAGGAGTACAGCCTGATGTTGTAACTTACAGTACTATCATATCTGGTTACTGCAGGGATTTTGATTTAGATAAGGCTTTCAGAATGAAAGAGGAGATGATTGATAAGGGAATCTCACCAGATTCCATTACTTATTCATCTCTGATTCAAGGTCTTTGTGTGCAGAGGAGACTGACGGAAGCTTGCGAATTATTTGAAGAAATGTGGAGAAAAGGTTTGCAACCTGACAAGTTTACATATACTACTCTAATTAATGCTTATTGTGTCGAAGATGATGTTAGCAGTGCTGTCAATCTGCACGATGCAATGATCAAAAGGGGTTTGTTTCCAGATGTTGTTACCTACAGTGTGCTAATAAATGGGCTTAACAAACAAGCTCGCAGCAAGGAAGCAAAAAGGCTTCTGTTCAAGTTGTTCTACGAGCAATCTGTTCCGCACGATGTGACATATGATTTTCTGATAAAAAGTTGTAGTAGTATTGAATTTCAGAGTGCGATAGCTCTAATAAAGGGATTCTGCATGAAAGGTTTGATGAATGAAGCAGATCGAGTTTTTGAGATGATGCTTGAGAGGAACCACAAGCCTAATGAAGCAATTTATAATATTCTCATACATGGTCATTGTAGAGGTGGGAACTTGAACAAAGCTATTGATCTGTACGGGGAAATGGTGCATCAAGGACTTAATACTCACGCTGTTACTGTCATCGCTCTAATTAAAGAAGTCCATAAAGTGGGGATGAGCGAGGAGTTGAATCAGATTATAAATAACACATTAAGAAGTTGTAAGGTCACCGACGGTGAACTTGCCAAAGTCCTTGTTGAGGTCAATCACAAAGAAGGGAACATGGATGCAGTATTTAAAATTCTCACTGAAATGGCCAAAGATGGCCTTCTTCCAAATAATGTCAGAACTACTTAGGTTGGCGGAGGAATTGTACGACAAATGCAGTTGGAAACTTTATTTGGAAGTTTCGGAGCTATATTCTCGCGTGGAAATGAATAGCAGCAGGCAAATGAATGAGATTATTATAGAAAATTGATAATGAATGAGGTTAATATAGAAAATTGATGTTGGGAGATGCAACCAGTTTGCCCAAAAGCTATAGCTGATGGGGGGAGGTGCAATCCACCCTATAACACCCAGAATCATGCCCAGTAATCTACCTCATGTACACTCCGTTTAGGCCTCACTTCCAAGGACACCTTACAAAGGCGCTATTGGGTCATTTCCAAATAGTGACAATAGGCCCACCCCCATTTCAAGTGTGCTGATGCATTAAAAATCTAGCCTGCCTTTCAAGGGGACCTCCACATTGGCGTAATTTTTCCGCCATCTCAAGAGGAGCCAGTCACCTTCGAGGCAAGGAAGGCTGCTCGGAAGAAAGTTGAAGAGACAGAGAAGCCATTGTGATGGCAGGTATTCTAGTTTCATTTTGATCAGTTTGTGGCCAATCGCTGGTATTTCATTTCCCCCTTTTTCGAATGTACATATGCCTGATTTATCTTCACGGAGTATATGAATATGATATCACAAAATCCCTTCCATCTGCTTGCTCACATCGGATGAGTTTTCCTTTCCCTATGGTCATGTCATACTTATAGTAACTTGGACATGGAATTTCAAATTATGTATCCCATATGTGCATATTCACTTAGCAACTCTTCGCCGAAATTGGTGATTATATCCGGGCTGGTGTGTACATACGACAAATAGGGTCGAATACACCATGCAGTCGAGCTATTGCAGGGTTACTGTCAGGGGCGAATCCAGCATTTTCGTTCAGCCAGGGTGGAAACCGTTGACTATTGACCGGTGACCGATAATCGTTGACCGATCAACGATCGTAATAGCCGAACATCTTCTCCATTAATTTTTTTCACTTATCCATAAGTTTCCTAAAAATCTAAATTCTCAAATAACAAATCAAAATTATAAGTCATAACTCATAGTTTCAGACAATAATATAACAAAAATTCTCATTTCTCATAATTCATAAATCACAAATTCAAAAAAACTAAAAACAAAAAAAATAAAATAAAATTGGAAAGCAGTTTGTCATAGATAGGCAACCGACAGCTAGTAATAAGATAAGATTCATAGCATTATAACAACTAGCCAATTAGCAATATTGATTTCAATTTTTCAAGGGACAAGATTTTTTAGCAAATACTTTTTGCTGTGAGGAAGATAGCAGTAGAGGCGCAAACAAAGCTCCAGGCTCCAGAGTCCAGCCACTGCCTAGTCGGCATGAAGCGCCTTGCTCCTGCATACACCATTCACTAGTCACCACCGTCCAGTCCAAGCGTGAGGCGTCGTCGTCACAGACTCATAGTCACAACTGCTTCGCCCATGTCATCTCTCGTCTCCCTCCTATGTCGTTGAGCAAGTTGGATTTGGTTTTGTTGTGGGTGGCTAATGGTAATGGACTTGCAATTTAATGGGCAAAAATGAAACACATGGCCATGGTTTGGGCTCATTCTTCATTCCATTGGGTCTTGTTTTTTAAGAGAAAGGCCCAAACAATAAGGGGAAAAAAAATCACAGCCTCTTCTTCTTCATTTCATTATTCCCGACGGACAACGAGTCAGCGACTGTTTGGTTTAGGGGGCGGATCCAGCACGGGCGGTCGCGGGGGCTGGTTAGGCGCTGGATCCGTCCCTGGTTACTGTTAGGGACAATGCAAATTTACATTTTAAAAAAAAAATTCTTCATTAATAATTTGCTAATCATTTTCATCCATTTGATTTCGAAGGTCATTTTATTAATGTTTTGTTCATCACAAAAAATTGCATATTTACCTTTAAAAATCTTATAATGTGTTTGATACAAATACTAATAATCAATCAAATAAACATAATTCGTTAAATATAAGTCAAATTGGATATAATAAGTTCAGATACATTCTATATACACAATTTGATAGAAGAAATTGCAAATTAGGTTTTAATTACTTGAAATTTGATTGGTAAGTAAAGATTTGTAGTAAATGTGATAATTTGTAGAGAAATTATATACAAATTTTAAAAAATTAGAAGGGTTAAGATTTTGTTAAAAGGCGTGAGGAAAAGAGAACAAGAGATAAGAGAAAAATTTAAGTTTATTGTGATTTTGTCTCTGTTTGGTGGAGTTTAAAATCAGATTTTCAGTAAATTTTGATAAAAGTTAAAATATTTATGGATTTCATGAAATATGTTATTAAAATTAATTGTTAACTTTGATTTAGATTAAAATTAAAATTTCAATTAATACAAAATATGACTTTATATAATAAAAAAAAAAAATCTTAAAAGTTGGGGGTAGTCTGCCAGTGGTTACAGTCACACCTTTTATTTCTTATATGATTTTGGTCATACAAGTATATGATGTGTATTTCAAGTCGTGAGTCAATATTTGTTTATAGTAAGAATGGGGTTTTCAACTATGATAATGAGTATAATGGACTTGGGTATGGGTCTCCATTCAAAGAAATCGGCAATTGTACTGGACTGGTATTGATATTCTGTCCAAATTCTCCGGCATGTGTTACCACGTTCACACTATATCACCATATTAATGAGAACAACGCATGCGGGTCTTCTCCACGGGACTAACCATTGAACAAATAAATAAATTGATTGTTCTACATGTACATAATGATTTACAAATACATGATGCTGTGAGATATAATTGAGTTAGAATTTTTTCGACTAAATAAAAAAAAAGAACTACTTTAATCTCTTTTTGACACAACGTCTGTATGTAAATCATTATATAACTTCATTACGTACAAGTATCATTATTTTAAATATATTGTTAACCATCGACCAATCAAGAACTTCATGTTTGGGAGTTGAGTTTTAATTATAAATAAGTGGGTAGTACTTGTAGGCTTCAAGAAATTGAATTTCATATTCAAATAAATGTTTGAGAGTAGTAAGAAAGTAGATATTTAAGTTACGACCTAACTGAAGAAAAATTGATACGACAAGAACAAACAAAGTCGAGTGTGGTTGATAAATTGTTAATCCAATTGATGTACCGAAGATGTGCCGGGGTGCATTTCCCAGTGCAAAACTAAAACTGAAGTGTCAAAATTCAGGCCTGAACAAGATTTGCTCTTTTTGTCTCAGTTTTTTGGGATGCTAAGAAGACAAGACAATATCTACGATTCTTTAATTCCCCATAGAAACACTTGAAAATGTTTGATTTTAGGTGCTATGATGATCTGCTAGTATCATAAATAGTATCTACTTTTTCTATGAAAAAAATGTGGACACCACACCTGTGAATAAATTATTGCACGCCCCAGTTTTTCACCCTAAATTGAGAACATGATTTTTTTCCTTTTCACAAAGGTAATTGCACAATCTATCAAACTACGAGCCTAAATAATGTCATCTTATGCTTGGTAAGTTTACTATACAAATACGTATTTGATACATGAATGCAAATATCGAATTATGTTGGAAATGAAGAAATGAAAATTGTTCTTTTAGAAAAAAAATGAATCGTCTTTATATAAACAAACCAATCATGCTACAATACAAGAAATTTTGACATAATCTTTGATATAATATCACATGACATTATATCATTAGACAGAACTTTTCCATCCAATAATCGATTATGATTTACACATATGTCAACCTTTCAGTCACATTCTTTATGGCAAAATAGATTAATCCTAAACAAAAGCCTACACATTGACGAACAGTTACACAAAATACAGATTGAGAAAATCTGATTTCACCCACGAGACAATGAACCAGTAGGACCAAGCCCTTTAGAGAGATTCATAGGATTGAAGCCTAAGCAGCCTAATAATCCTTGCCTGTATGGCAAGAAGGTCCTCTTCTTCATCTCCTCTGAAACTGCCCTTTTCACAGTGTAATGCAATTCATGAGCTGAAATTGGTGGCCCTTGTCTTCTACTTGACACCGATCCTACACTGTCTGTAGACCTGAAGCTCGTATTCTTTAAGTCGTCCAGATTGTTCTTCTTAAGCAATGCGTATTTGTTGAACTGGTTTTTATCCGTTGCTCGACTTTCTGATGCACTTCTGAACAGTAATAAGTCCTTAATCTTCCATTTTTTGTACCATAATGAAGAGAAAGATGAACTTAAAAATAGTGATGCCTTGGAAGAATTCTTTGTGGTTTCTTGATTGGTGTCGGGATCGAATAACAAATCTGAAACCCTGAAAGGGGATAAAGATCTTGTTTGTTTGTGTCTAGAACTTGAAGAAGTACTTCTTTCTCTTCCTCGTGAGATTTCTTGAATGCTTTCTTTACGAGTCTGTTCAATTGCTGCTGCAAATGGATCGAAATCATTCTTCCTGTGGCGCGGGGAGAATGTTTCTTTGATCATTTTCTTGGGAGATCGAGGCGATTTTGGAGAATCCAGGGGCTTAGGTTGTAAGCGCGGGGGAGGCTTTAACGGCTTGATCTTACCTCCATCGAAAAGTTCATCAGCAGATAAAGAAACTCTCTCAAGTTGTCCACTAAAATCAAAAGAAAAGTCTGCATCTCTCTGATCATCATAACCTTCACTTGTACAATAACTACTGTTGGTTCCTTGTGTTTTGGAAATTCCGGGCTTTTCTTCCCAGTTAAACGGAACTGCCGACGGGGAGGAACGGTTGAACTCGTTGAAGAAAGCTGCTGCACGGTCAGGGCTAGTGGGGGCGCTGTAGAAGAAGGTGCCAAAACGTTGAGGGCTCGACGGGGCACTTATGTATGGTGATGTACATGCACTGTCGAAGTCGAACTCCGTCGAAGCCGACGGAATCACCACCTCCACCTCCATTCTAGTGTGTATTAGAGAGACTGAAAAAAAGTGAGTTGCAAAGAGAATGTATTGGAGGATGGTATATAAATGAATACAGAGATTATACACACGAAAGGTGTAGGAAGGAGGGGTGGGAGGGCCAGGGGGATTGACTTTGGGGTTGATGGGTGGGGCGAGCCGCCTTTGTACATCAGGCTTTGATTATTTTGTTCAGGACGGTTTTGTGCAATTTCATTTTCTTGATTGACACCTTTAACTACTCCAGCTGTGGTCTATAAATCTATTTATCTCTCTTCTTTTGGTTTATTTTGTTCAGATTTTCACACACAGCACCATTTACAGTGTGAGGTGAATCGACGTGACCATTGACGGCCACTAACTAAGCTTTATTTGTCGACTATTTTTGTGGCAAGTTACGAGAATCCATTAATGTCAAAGGTGTATCAGAAATACGATGTCGTTTTCTATGCGGACTCGAGTCAAGAACTAAAGTTTGTGACAACATAATTTTCTTAAATGATTTTTTTTTTTTAAATTAATGGTGAGTTAAAAGTTAGTGGTGTAATAGTCATATTAACGGGTGATAAAGCAGGGGGATTGGATGGAGATCTGATTTTACCGTTGGTTTTAAATTTACATTTGCATTTTTGAATTTTAAATCAATGGAAAATAATGACGACGATGATGAATAATCCGATCTTCATAATAAATTTTGGTCAATCATGTACGGCTGCGTTTGTTGTCCAGAGGGAAAAAATCAATATAATGAAGATTTGGATATAAAGTCATTTCTAATTTCAAGATTCGCTTCGATATAGATCGAATTAAGATTTTTTTTTCTTGTTAATCCAATGATGGGCCGTGTGATGCATACGAGGCATGCTATACTTGCATTTGTACGTATTCAATCCTTGAGTTTTAGAACGATCCGTGGATTCTTTCAAATTTCTAATAATATGGATTACACATTCTTGAACAAAAGAACTTCATCTTATGGCCATTCATAAGGAAGCAAAAGAAAAGAAAAAAAAAAAAAGGATAAAAATGTTCATATTTATGCCTTAATCCATCATGTTATATCAAGATATGCATTTGAATATTCTTTGGGAATTTTGAATTTTCCATAAAGAATTTTATTAATCTATTCCAGCTAAAATAATCTTGAAAACATCAAGGTAATTAATAAAAATATACATAAACAAGTGGAGATGGCAACAATTGAGCATGTCTTGAATAAATTTTTAGAGTCGAGAGATTAATAATATTTATATGTGAGATGCGATCTTGATGTAAAATGTTAAAAGACGAAAGATTAGACCAATATAAAATATTTTGCTGCAAATCTCAAATAATATGAAAATTGACGGCGCTCTTCAATAATTCTTCGCTAGTAGATAATTTTTGACATATATACAATTTTATATATACATGCTTTATGATTTAAAATTATGCAACAATTTGTTTATGAGTTGACATTGACAATAGGGTTAAACAATTAATTGGGAGGAAATTTTGCATATTCCCGTCCACTGAATTGACCTAAATTGAATGGATAATAAATAATAGGGAGAATAAGAGATTAAGTATTAGTTATTTCAAAACTAAGAAACAAGATTTTAAAATTTTAAAAATCAAATATTAATTACATTTTATTTATGAAATAATTAATTAAAAATATATTTTACTAATTAAATATATTAATATCATAATTCTATATAGTTTGGTCACAATTATTGAATTAATTGGTCATAAATTATTTCTCGATCATACAACAAATTATTTTTGAGTTACGGATCAAAAATTTTATAGGTTACAAATTAATTTTGGTCATAGATCAAAAAATTTATAGATCACAAATTATTCTCAATCATAAATAAAAAATTTTATAAGTCGCAATTTATTTATCAATCACAAATTTTATAAATTGCAACTTATTTAATGGTTAGATATTATCAAATGAATTGGTCACAAATAATTTCTCGATCGCAACTTAATAAATTGTGAATCACAATCATATTTTATAGATCATATATTATTTATTGATCACAAATTAACCAATTAATTGACCACAATCTACAAAATAATTGGTCCCAAACCCCGCCCCGCCCCTTCCACCACCACCCCACGTGCCAACAAAAATCATTGCCACCACCATCTATATCAACAAAAACCATCGCCACCACCGCTTCTAACAAAATCATCGCCACTGCTAACACCAGATCCAACAATGCCATCGTCAGATTCACCTTCAATCCAAAACAAAATTCACCTCCATCGCTAGATCCACCACAATCGCCACCAACAAAAATCACTGCCACTACCATTCACCGCACAAAGCGCCTTTGCCACCTTAGCACCGCTACCACCCACAATCACAGCCCAACACAGACCAACAACACAACCCTATTTAGACGCACCACCACCATTACTAATACAACCCCACAACGCAACACACCCCACCAATGCCACCAATACCATCACATCGCCACTACCATGCAGTGTGTCGCAGCGATGAAGAGTCACAGATCACTGTAGGGATGAAGTCGTCACAGTAGCGATGCACCCCTCGATCTATGGGGGCGATATGCATGCATATCGCTGTCGGTGGCGGTGCTCGGTGAGGTAGAGTAGAGAGAGAGAATTGATTGAAAATAAGGAAGGAAATGAATATTAGGGTTTGGGGTGTGGGTATATAATTAATTGAATTTTACAATATTATTATTTAATATTAATTGTATTATCATCTGATTTTTAACTATAATTCTAATTTTTGAAATGCAATCTTTAAAAGTAAGCCTCCATGTAATTCCCACTAAATAATATGAATCTAATAATATGAAATTATACATGTGCCACAAATGTTCTAAATCATTTGTGTGAGTTTGCTGGATACCGTTAGATTGATCTAGATTAGTAGTTAGTTCGACTTTACATGCAGAATTATGCCAATTAAAGTAACAAGTCACTTTTAATTAGTTTTTAGATGGTTAAGCATACAATCCAATTTTCTTAAGTTGAATTACCGCAGTTGTAATATTTAGAAAGCAATAAATAACACAAAGTTTGGTGACGGAGAAATTCAACTAGGTAAAAACTCCAGGACCAAGCCAGTTACCTCCACTATAGAGAATGTGGGTTACGGTTCAATTCCAAACTAGTTCCACTAGCTGTTGTAAACCCTGCGGCTCCAAGATCTGCTGCTCATTCCAGCCTTATGATCTGCTACTGTAAATACTGATCTCTTGATCTACCTCCTATAGTTACCAAGATCTGCTGTAGTTATAGACTCATAATCTTCTACCAAGATATGTTGTCTTAGTCTCACGATCTTCTGTACACGTCTCTTTCCAAGTGGATACCCAGGAATCACCTATTCATGTTCTTCTTTCTGCGCTTGAATCCCTTTCTCTAAGTGTTAAGGAAGTCAAGTGTTTTGGATTAGAACCTCTAATGTTTTCCAAAATCAGGTTGCCGGATCATAAGAATAATATGTTTATTTTCATCAAAGAATTATGCTTTTGGTTTTCTCAAAATATGATGTGGATATGTTATGCAATGAAATCATGATGAAACAACCTTATGAAATTCGTCCCAGACATCTGTATTTATAGTTGGGGACGTTTAGGTGTTATAGGCTGTGTAAAACTCTTCAAAATCACGAATTAGGTCTGGCCGCATAATACGTTGCTCAAGCAAGGGAGCCTTTCGCTCGAGCGAGGGTGCTGTCACTCGAGGCGAAAGGCGAGTGACGACTCTTCTGTTTATTGCGCTCAAGCGTGAGTCAGGTGATAGCTAGCGAAATTTCGATGCCGCATTTTCCTTGTTTCAACCCTAACCTAACTCATCTATATAAAATTACATCCAAGTCCCTCACTTTTTACAAGTGTTCAATTAAAACATTTTTATTCACAAACATGCAAATTACAACATTGGACCTAACAATCTCCCCATTTGGTATTTTGTGACAAAACCAAACAAATAAAGTCAAGGAAATAAAATAAATCAAACTAAACTACCCAATCTATATTACTCAAGTTACTCAATTTCTTCTACTTCTTGCATTCCTTGGTATTCTTTTTTTCTTGAAATCAAAAACTCAATACACAGTGTAAAAACATGTGATACATGAAATCAAAAAGTCATGAACACAAATAAGCATGCTAATTTTAGACGTGACATTAATATCAATTAAAACACCAACCGAAACATTAACATCGCAAAATATCAAAACTCAAACAGCTATACATATGATATGCAATACAGATTCAATGCACATTCTTCCCCTTAATGCAAACTCTCAATGTTTTTATGCAGTATGCAAATGTATCTATGTCTCTTCCCAATGACCCCTCAGACATAAAATACAAATCTCAATTTCATTTAATGCTCCCCATGTGTATATTCTCTATAATCTCCCCATTTTGTCACAAATGACTAAGTGTGCAATTTCAAATTCAAAAATGTAGTTGATAGCATGCACATGCATAATTAACAAGTAGTAAACTTCTCCACATACTCAGTTTAGGTTAGAATAGAGTAAATTGTATAAGTGAGTCATGTGCGTAAAGTGTCACTAATCCAAAGTAAACAAGACTCCAAACCTTAATTTTGTGAGAAGGGACATGCGAAACATCACTGCCAATAAGTATATTCTCCTACCAATGAAATTCAAACCATAAAGCACAGTAAAACCTATAAATTAATGCTATTTTTTTTCTCATATATCAATTTTTTCTCTAAATTTGAGCATATATAATTTTTTACATATTTCAAACTCATCATATTTTTCACATCTTTCATATTTTTCAAGCTCGTCAATTTTTCATCTTAAGTACAAGTCATTCTCTATTGAACTAAGATGACATCTGTAGCGACTTTAGACCGGTTAACCCAAGTCAGTTGATCATAGACCCAGGTTTTGAGACACCCCGCATGCTTAATTGCTCGAGTCAAATAACCTCGAAGAAGAACATTAAAATATTGAGCTTATTTGGGGATACACTTAGGCTTAGATCTACTAAAAGTGGTCAATTCATATTCAAAGTCAATTTATCAACAAGTGACTGTCATCCCAAATCCCACACATGCAGTTAAGTCCCATTACATATTGTGTGCAGTGCAGATGATACATGAAGATACATATACTAATTACTCCATATCAACCCAAGCAAGTAATGAAAACTATGCTACAGGTTATCAATTATGTTCATACATAATCACAACATACAAGTTTAAGAATATTAGATATTATGCTATAATAAAGTAACTATTTCCATTTTTTTGTTTTTTGTTTTCTAATTTTTCAATTTTTTTAATTTTTTTTTTTTTTGTGTTTTTCTTGTTAAAAAAAAAAATGAATACGCCACACACAAAACAAAACAAAAATCAAACACACAAACCAAAACAAAATGTGCATGTGCCAGTGCAAACATGACTAAAATGCACATACACGAAACTAAAGCCTAAAAAAATAAACAAATAAATGTGATGCATGCAAAAGTCAATAACACATAACAATTAAGTACACGTATGCACCAAAAATACCTAATGAGCTAGGTATATGAGCGCTCTTACCTTTAAGAGTACCGTGATCTATATTAAAGTTTTAAAGATCACCATTTTTCACCCAAACTTGCCTAGTAGAGAACGAGTCCCAGATAATTGTGTCATCAATTTGGTCAAATGACTCACTTGATTAGTAAGGAATCCACTCTGACAAACAAACTCTTGATTTCTATTCCTATTAAAGCTCTTTCTTTGTCTATTCAGGAATTGATGTCATCTAGGGCGTATATGTCATAACTCACCGCAGTGAAAGCAGGTGAAGACAAACCTAGGACCAATGTTATGTGGACGCTAACGTCTATTCTTAGGTCGACGGGTCCTACACTGTCTAGTAGGCCTTTGTCAAACAAATCACTTATTCTTAAGATCGGGGTTAGACATATATTTGAGTTGGTCAGTGGTAGGGACAAACGTGGTCTTAGAAGTACTAGCACTATTTTCCTTAAAACCTATACCTCCCTTATTTCCAACCGACTTGCCAATTCCTAAAATTTTAACTAACTTTTCAAAAACACTAGAGAAGACAAGCAATTGAGACTTAGAATATTCTAACCTGAATTTCTAAGGTCTCTTTCCCAGTGGTCAACTCGCTGACTCTCCTAGATGACTTTTTAAGCTCACCGGTGAGATTCTTAACTTGAGGTTCTAAAGATTCATTCATGGATTTCAACTCTCTCAGGGTTGAAGTAGATTCCTAAATGTACGCTATGAGTTTTTCTTTCTCCGACTCAAGTTCTGTGACTCTCGTACTTTAGACTTTATTTTTAGTTAGAATCTTAACACTCTCCTCATATATTCTATCATAAGCCTTATGAATATCTCCCTCACTATCAGAATCTTCTTCTGAATTCTCAATACTACTTATGCTCTCAGCCTTCTCACCCCCCATTTTCAGGTTCATTCTTAATTATCGTAGTAAAGGAAATATATTTTCACTTTCCTCACGAGTTGATTTCTCACTCTGATTGTCTAAGTTAAACTCGTCATCAATGAGAGTAGCATTCATAGTCTTATTCGAATTTCTCCTACCGCTAAGGCACTTACTTCTAATGTGGCCAAAACCTCGACAATTATGACATCTCACAGTTTTAGAGCTTTTTCTAGACTCACTAGGACCACTTCTATGTTTCTCTTGAGATTTTTGTTTATTCCTAAACATTTTTGGAAACCTTTTAGCAAAGTATGCTAATTTCTCTTCATTAGGAGAATCTGAATTCGAGAACTCTTTATCACTATTCCTCATAGTTTTTAAGGTCAATGACTTATCGTTTGTGGGTTTAGCTAATGTAAGTTCATAAGTTTGGAGAGATCCAACCAACTCTTCTACCTTAATAGAATATATATCCTTACTCTCTTCAATAGCAGTGATTTTAGGTCTAAATCGCTCAGGTAAGGATCTAAGAATTTTTTTAACAACTTTTGACTCAGGTATTTTCTCACCTAGGTTGAAATTAGAATTAACTATGTTATTTAAGCTTGCATAGAATTCATCAAATGTCTCATCCTCTTTCATTCTAATATCTTCAAATCTAGTGGTTAACATCTACAACTTAGAATTTTTAACGACCTGAGTTTCCTCATGTGTGGCTGTAGAATATCTCAAACATTTTTAGCAATCTCACACATAGATGCTCTCCTAAATTATTCAGAGGATACTGTCATAAATAGGGCATGTAAGACTTTACTATTCCAGTTACACTCATCTAAATTTGCTCTAGTCCAATTAGCAATGGGAGTGAGAATAACTTCATTATTAATCGTAGAACTAGGGGCAATCCAACCATTAACCACACTTAAACAAATTCGCTTATCCATAGATTTTAGGAAAGCTCTCATTCTAACATTCCAATAAGCATAATTATTGACATTAAAATATGGTGGGACGGATAATGAATTAATCATCTAGAAATCTAATGTCAGGATTTGAATTTAGGCTCTGATACCATTTGTGAGTTCGTTGACGCCGTTAGATTGATCTAGATTAGTAGTTAGTTCGACCTTACGTGTGAAATTACGCTAATTAAAGTAGCAAGTTACTTTTAATTAGTTTCTAGATGGTTAAGCATACAATCCAATTTCTCTAAATTGATTGACCGCAGTTGTAATATTTGAAAAACAATAAATAACACAAAGTTTGATGACGGAGAAACCCAGCTGGGTAAAAACTCCGGGATCAAGCCAGTTACCTCCACTATAGATAATGTGGATTACAGTTCAATTCCAACTAGTTCCACTAACTGTTGTAAACCCTGTAACTCCAAGATCTGCTGCTCATTCCAGCTTTACGATCTGCTACAGTAGATACTGTCCAACCAATTCCATTAGACCTCCCGATCTACCTCATGTAGCTATCAAGATCTGCTGTACTTACAGACTCACAATCTTCTACCAAAATATGTTGTCTCAGTCTCACAATCTTCTGCACACGTTTCTTTTCAAGTGGATACACATGAATCACCTATTCCCGTTCTTCTTCTTATACTTGAATCCCTTCCTCAAAGTGTTAAGAAAGTCAGATGTTTTAGATTAGAACATCTTATGTTTTCCAAAATCAGGTTGCCGGATCACAAGAATAGTATGTTTGTTTTTACCAAAGAATAATGCTATTGGTTCTATCAAAATATGATGTGACTGTATTATGCAATGAAAGCATAATGAAACAATCTTATGAAATTCGTCTTATACATCTGTATTTATAGTTGGGATGCTTAGGTGTTATGTGCAGTGTAAAACTCTTCAAAATCACGAATTAGATCTGGCCGCATAAATACGTCGCTCGAGCAAGGGAGCCTTTTGCTCGAGCGAGGTGCTGTCGTTCAAGGCGAAAGGCGGGCGACGACTCTTCTGTTTCTTGTGCTTGAGCGTGAGTCAGGCGAGTAACTAGCGAAATTCCAGTGCTGTGTTTTCCTTATTTTCAACTCTAACCCTAACATAACTCATCTACACAAAATTGCATCCAAGTCCCTCTTTTTACATGTGTTCAATTAAGATATTTTTGTTCACAAATATGTCAATTACAACATTGGACCTAGTAATTTGGTTGACATATTAAAGTGTTTATAATCTAATCATAGTTCTTTTTTGATAAAACTCTGTTAAAAGGTCATTAACTTTTTAATTGGTTAAGTTTCAATTTTAACCACATATTTCAAGAAATCCAATATTTTTATTAACTTTAACCACATATTTCATAATTTTTTTTATCAAAATCAAATTTGCTAATTTTTTTATCAAAAGGTTTATCACACAACCCCTTAGTCTTTACCAAGACCATGGACACTGTTGACTTACAATTACGAGAAAAAATCAGTTCAAATACTTTATTTGCATTTATCTTGATTTCTGTTTAGCCCTGTGCCAGAGGAAGAACCATTGGTCTTTTACCCAGTCAACTATCCTGGACTAATGAAATAGGCTATATAATCATATAACTGCTTGCTTTAGAAAGCCTTCCCATCGATGTAATGTAATCCCAACAGGCCAAAACACTTTCGTGTTGTGGGAATTTTATTTTTTACATTCATCACTTT
>CAIGRN010196065.1:0-11530 GCA_903798345.1 Fraxinus anomala | reverse complement strand
GATAGGTCCAATAACGAGAGTAAAATAACTAAATAATTTTCGGCGTGATGTCCGCATCACTCGCGGTCCACATTTGACAACCCATGAAAGTAAGGATGAACCAATGCCTGCAAAAATAAGAAACCAGAAAATGATAGGATTGCAGTTATTAATAAGATTACAGAAATTCATTTTTTAGATGATCATTACAAGTAATAAAACAGTTCTTGGCCATAAGAAATAACCTCTTCAGCAGTTGGTCTATCTTTTGGATCAAAGGCAAGCAACCATTCCAGTAAGCTAAGAGCAAAAGGATCGGCATTGGGAAATTTCTGTTTGAATGGAACAGGTTGTTTCTTTCGCATGCTGCTTAGATATCTTCTTGCCTTTTCATTTCTGATCTGCCATTTCAATAACAGCATTAAATATGAAGGTCATACAACAAGCTATGTTGCTTGGACTTGGGTGCACGTGTATGATACGGTACATATCTAGGAGTCGGATCATTTTTCCCTAAAATCTAGAATAGGGGGGATATGGCTAAAAAGATTCAAAATTTAGAAACGGATACGTCTTACAAGCTTATAATTATTTCTGCAATTTATAAACTGATAATTTTAGATGCTTTTTTAGGGAATATATTATGCCCATGTTTGACAACACTTATTTGAAAACTCATTTTTCTACGTTTCGATATGGGTTGTGCAGAAGGCTTGCGGTCCACATTTGACAACCCATGAAAGTAAGGATGACCCAATGCCTGCAAAAATAAGAAGCCAGAAAATGATAGGATTGCAGTTATTAATAAGATTACAGAAATTCATTTTTTAGATGATAATTACAAGTAATAAAACAGTTCTTGGCCATAAGAAATAACCTCTTCAGCAGTTGGTCTATCTTTTGGATCAAAGGCAAGCAACCGTTCCAGTAAGCTAAGAGCAAAAGGATCGGCATTGGGAAATTTCTGTATGGAACAGGTTGTTTCTTTCGCATGCTGCTTAGATATCTTCTTGCCTTTTCATTTCTGATCTGCCATTTCAATAACGGCATTAAATATGAAGGTCATACAACAAGCTATGTTGCTTGGACTTGGGTGCACGTGTATGATACGGTACATATCTAGGAGTCGGATCATTTTTCCCTAAAATCTAGGATAGGGGGATATGGCTAAAAAGATCCAAAATTTAGAAACGGATACGTCTTACAAGCTTATAATTATTTCTGCAATTTATAAACTGATAATTTTAGATGCTTTTTTAGGGAATATATTATGCCCATGTTTGACAACACTTATTTGAAAACTCATTTTTCTACGTATTTATTTTCAACCACACATTCACGCAATAAAATATTCTACATGTAGATCCAAAACTTTTCCTTACTTTTTATCCACACATTCTTTTAAAAGTCATTATCCAAAACATTGTTTTTTTCCAAATAATGGTCATTAAACAGGGGCTGTATATTAGACTGTGAATTTAAAAATTAAATTGTGCATTGTAATATTTAATTTGGATTTCATTTCAAGTCTAGAAATGTAACATAGAATAGAAAACATTTTATACCCTTGTTTGGCCTCCATTTTCTAAAACTCATTTTTTTTTCCAAACTCATTTTCAATCACATATTCTTCTAATAAAGTAATTTTGCATATGGACCTATAACTTTCACATTCTAAAAAATAAAAAATGAAAATTATATCACAAAATATATTCTCAAACATTCTATACCAAATGGGGGCTAAATCCACTATGAAAATAACAAAAACGATGTAAAGGATCCTCTTCTAATTTAAAGGATATGTCACATATCCCATACCCTTATTCCTTGTCATGTCATGTAATGTCGACAAATGTACTTCCTCCAAAATGGAGAGTCGGAGCAACATAGAGAAAAAGAACAGAGATCAATGTCTTACCCTTGATTCTTATGAGAATCTAAACGCAAGGAACGGAGAGTTTTTCTTAGCAACTTGAAGTACTATTAACTGAAGTAAGGCAGAAAGCACATGCTTAGAAGAAAAGAAAATGAAAATTAGCCAGATACCGGAATTAAATAACTAACCCTTGAAATAGCTTCAGGTGGAGGAGTGCCAAGCAAATCTGTCATTAAATTTAATTGGCGCACAACATTTTTTCCAGGAAACAATGGTTTTCCAGTAAGCATTTCTGCAAATATGCATCCGATGCTCCAAATATCAATGGCAGGAGTAGACTGCAAACAAAATTTTGTTTAGAACCATTATACATAATTTTCAATTACAGAACCAAATCAAATTACCTAGAAATAAAATGTTTCCTTAAAAACTATTTATATGCACAGAAAGAAAAAATTGAACATTATTTTTAGCTGGGCCTAGATTCTTGTTTAGAACTTGTTTTCTCATGCTTGTTGCCAATGCTATTTGCTAAGGTTACTTTAGTGATTTTCTTTGCCAGTCTAATAGCAACTAGAGAATATAAACCTTTAAGGGCCATGCATCATATGGATAGAGAGCAGTAAAAAACCGCTGTATAATGGAAAAGAAAGTACTGGGACATATATCAGCTTACTTTAGAGAAGAAAGATCCACATAACTCAGGAGCACGATACCACAGAGTTGCAACATAGTCCTTCAAAAAATAAATTAAGAAAATGAAAATTAAAGGTTAGAAAGTGAAGTAGTTGACATTCCAAAAAGGATAGCTACAACCATATATGAAAAGCTTAATAGAATTCATTGTTACAGTCCAATAAATAGCTGATGGGGCATCATTAAATGACACGCGGGCAAGACCAAAATCACAAATCTTTAACTTACAATCAGCATTAGCAAGAATATTTTTTGGCTTCAAATAACGGTGTAATACATTTGCTGTATAAAAATAAAAATAACAACAATAATGAGAATAAGTTCCTCACATATGCATGGAAAGAAGAATGTGAAAGGGGAGGCTTAATATTGCAGAAAGTAACAAACCTGTGTGAATGTATTTTAAGCCAAGGAGGAGCTGATACAGGAAAAATTGATAATGTTCAGGTGTTAGATCATCATTAGCCTTAATCACTCGGTGAAGGTCAGATTCTCAAAAACAACATAGATATCTCTAAATTCTCTACGAGAAGGAGGGAGCATTATATGCTTTATTTCAACAATATCAGGATGGCGAAGCAGCCGAAGACGCTTGATTTCTCTAAGAATTCGTGTAGCGTCAGAGACGTGTTCAAAAACGTCATTGATCTTCTTGATTGCAACGTTTTCTCCAGTATGGGTATCAATTGCAGAACCCACAACGCCATAACTACCTTTCCCTATAACTTCTTGAACCTGATATCTACTCGCCTCCCCATACTCTGTGAAGAATTCTGTTTCCTGTATATTCTAGATAAATAAGTACCCAATCAGAACCTGTTGAGTGCTTAAACAATTACATGAATGTATTCGTTTTCGAGATAAAAAGGCATTGCTCAATATTTTCCGGTTTAAACGAGAGTAGATTCTAGTATATTCGTCCAACTTTCTTCACCAAGTAGCTAATAGAAAGGTGAAGTCTTTTCCATATATTCATGTTTAATTAAGTCCATGACAGAAAAAAAATGAAAAAGAAACTTAATGCATCACGTCCAACCTCTCTTTAACATGCAAATACATTGGCACTTTCTAGAAAACAATAATATAATACCCCTGTATGGAAAAAATTGTTCAATGCAATTGATTCCACTTATAAAACGAATATAGAATGTCAACAAGACGCTGCTTATTCAACATAATAACAAGATATCACTCACATAGCAATCAAAAAGCCAAATTTACTTTAACTAGGAATAGGAATTGGTTAAGATTAATCCTCCCACAAATCTTTATCATTGGCCGCTCTCGCAGCCCAATTATCAACTAAAAAAATAAAAAAAAACAAAATCGCAGTTATTCAAGGTACAAAATATTCAATAGGATATAAATTCAACTAGATTGAGTTATTATTCAAAAAATGAAAAATAAAAAAAATGCAAGAAAACCAAAGACCTTCCCAATTCTGGGAAATACATTGTGCAAACAGTCTAACATCTGAGAGAAACAAAAATTAAAATCTAAAAGTAAATTCAAATCAATAATCTGCATTGAACTCCAAGAGAAGTGCACATAGATCTATGCCAATACCCTCAGAAAGAAAAACTAAAGTGGCAACAAGACTACAGCAAAAGGGCACAGAAAACAACGACGACGATAATAATAATAATAATAATAATAAACAACTAACCCTTTTGTGTGGATCCATGGATGAAGGAGAATTGGAAACAAGAAAATAAACGCGTTTAGGGACTCTGATAACTTTAAGTCCAGAAAAAACAAAATCTTCCACAATTCTAAGGCCCTCTTCTTCTTTTTCTTGAAAACTTTTCACAACTTCATTTTGGTTATTCGCATTACTTCTACTCTTTCTTTTTGGCCCCTTCTTTTTCTCTCAACTGTCGATTCGATTCTTGATTCTATTCCACAAACTCTATTCTTTTCTCTCTCCTAAAATTTCTCTGCCTGTCTGTATCTCGGAGCGGGGCGGGGCGGCTTTGGAGGGTGTGACCTTCTTGGGCAAATGTTATGTTTGGCTCTGGCTGGCCTGGTTCTTTGCTATTTCAGTCAAGGGAAAATTATAGGTGAATCCCTCATCTATTAGAAATGTAGCTAATAAGTCTCTAACGTCCTATTTGTAGTAAATAGGCTTTAACGTTTCACTTTTGTAGGAAGTAGGTCATCAACAACGAGAACTATATGTTTAGGTGTTAAATATATACGAATCTCTAATCCACTAGAAACGTAGTCAGTAGGTCTTCAAAAGACAAACACTATTTATTTACATGTTAAATGAGTTGTAATTTTTATCTTTCTATTTGTTATAAGTAGGTTCTTGGTGTTTCACCTTAGCATGCAAGCTGTCCATGTTGACATATAACGTTTGATAAAGAGAATAACGTTACTTGTACATAAAAAATTACATAATGATTTATACAATCAATGTGTCAAAAAGATAGCGAAAAAGTTTTTTTTTTTATAATCGATTAAACAAATTTTGATCAAATCATATCTCACCACATTATATGTACGTAAATCATTATATAAATATATTATGTACATGTAGTACAACAGTTGATAAAATATTGGTAAATGATAAGTGTGTTTTTACACACTTATTTAATACTTAAATATTGATTAAATGAATGAATTTCTATTCACTATGTACTTATTATTTTTGTAGGTAAAAATCACCCAAGAAAATAGAACGAGACAAAAAAAAAAAAGAAAAAAAGAGAAAATGACCAAAATCATTATTTGGGTACCAAAGTGAATAAGTCATAAAGTTCAAGGACTCGAGGTTACAATTTTTGGAGAGCACGATTGATATGAAAGTCAAAATATGAGTATCAAATTGTACAAGATACCTGATATGCAAATTATCTGGGACTAAGCTGCAAAATTGGAATCAATTGAATGGTTTTTTTTTCCCAACAGGGAAGTGGCGCCTAGGCGCCGCGCGCCGCCTTTAATAAATAAATAAACATAAAAACGACACGGGTCCGTTTTGTTAACTGTTCAAAATTCAGGGGCTTGAGATGCAATTTTTAAACAAATATTCTTGTGGGCAGCAGCTGTTTTTGCTGCTTCGTTCATTTTCTTTTTCATTTTTTCTCTCTTTGCCTTCCATTTTCTTTTGATTTACTTGTAATTTCGGGGACAGAAAACATTTAAAAATTTGGAGAAATATTTGGAGAATTCAAGAGCAAGTCATTTCATCTTCAAAAATCCAACAAAAATGAATTTTATATATAACCTTGTATTTTCTTCATTTTTTTGCCTAACTTGTAATGTATTGTATGATATATTCTCTTTTTTATTATTTATATAACATAGGCTAAGTTTTATTGTTGGGTTTGCAGTTGAAACTTAACCTAACTTGAATTAATTTCAATATTAGCTTTTTATGTTTAAATATTTATTTTCATGTATTTTTACTACTATTATTAAAGTATTTTCATTTATACGGCCAATGAATGATTATGTTTAGTGATTTATATATCGTTCGAAAGAAAATTATGTATTTTAAATCAAATAATATAAACTCTAGGTTTGTGTATGAGATATAGATATACTTTTAACCTTAGGTGACACATTGAATTATTTTCACAAAAATTTAATGTGGCTGTTCGGTTTTAATCGATATAGAGATATAATAGGTTAAATCAATCAATTATGGTTAATTAAGTTCAAGAGAGGTAGTTAACCAAAACTGAAAAATCGAGTATAACATCATCAATAAGTAATTTATTAATTAGCTTGTTAAGAAATTAATTAGGCTACTGTTAAACGAAACCATAAATTCTAACCACAATTTCCTCCGAAATTTTCAAGATTTCTATGTTTTGTTATTATCATATAGTTTTTTGTTATTTTCTCATTTTCAAAATCATAATTTCAATTGTGTATTTATTTTCATTGTTTGAATTAGATTAATTAAAGTTGTATAATCGAAAGTAAACATTCTTCGAGGAATCAACAAGTCGAACTCAAAAGTTCACTTTATTACTTGAACATGACATGTGCAATTACAGTTTGTACTTTCTTAGTGAATAGTAAAGTTTTTATCTTAATTAGTTGAATTTCAATTATAACCACATATTTTACGAGATTCTCAATATTTCATGAACTTTTCAACCACGTATCTTGTCAACTTTTATCAAAAATATTTATAATTTTTTCTAAAACAATCCCTTAGTTATAGTGTAACTTGAATGAAAGTCGTTTGAAAGTTAAAATAAGAAGCTCTTAACTTAAAAAATAAAATTAAATAGAGAAACAAAAATAAAGGAAAAAAACATAGATTTTTATTCAAAATTTTGCTTTTTTTGTTTATATCTTTTTTCAATTAAAGGTAATGGTAAAATTGTCGAGCAAAAATTTCATTTCTCAGAGCACATTTGGCTAAATTAAAAAGAAGTTATCTTTAAAAGTTAATTTTTGTCAATACAAAACTTACGTTTCAATAAAGTAACGTAGGTAAACATTTGGCCTCTATTTGATAAATTTATAAATGATTTATAAATAGGAATAACGGATGAATAGTAGTGTACCTTATAAAATGTATAAATAACAAATAGTAGCATGTTTGAGCCCTATTAAAAAGTTAATAATGTATTTTGAAATACTAGATTAAATGAAAAGTGTATGGTTAAAAATTAAGAAATAATTTTGAATTAACGTGTAATATTATTTTATTTAAAAATATGTGATTGAAAAGAAGAGAAAAAATATATTTTGAAAAAAAAAATAAGAATCAAACATAGGTTTATAAATTCTATCTAATTGGAGGGTTGTTCTTTAAACACCTCTGCAGTGACAATGTCACAAATCTCCACTTGCCATAGGTTACAGCTTAGGCTACTCTAAGGTTAGTTACAAGCAAGGTTATGAAAGTCGGATTGAACCGATCTGCTCAATCGAAAAAATCGTGAATCGGCCTCTAATCTGGTCTGGTACTTATACATTAACCAGAAAACAAAAAATCGACCAATAAACCATCAACTCGACCAGTTTAACCGTGAACCGGAAAAGTGATCTCAATTTTTTCAGTTAATATAATTTTATTTTATTTTTACAAAAAAATTTAACTATCTTGATGGGCCACGTGTTGCTATAGAAGACTCAAATAACTTTTTAACACAAGTGATATTCCTTTGGCTCATTTTTAAAGAAGATTCTTCTTTCAATGATTTAGTAATCTTCCAATGTAGGATTCTAGCTCATTTTTAAAGAAGACTCTTCTTTCAATGTTGTAAAAATCTTCCAATATGGAATACTAACCAATTGTCAATTCTAAGTGTAATAGTTTACTTCATCATTTTCATTGAAAAATCACAGCCCCCAACAAGATTATAATCACAAACAATTTTAATTTGAACAAAGCAAATTATTTTGGACATATAATTGTAAGTTTTTGAGGTTATAAAATAAATTACCATAATAAATCTAATTAACAAACATTGATTATATTTACTTTGAATTAGTAAACTAAAATTAAAAAGCTATTATAGTTATGATATTTTATAGTTTATTTGTGTATTTATTTATTTATTTATTTATTTATTTTGTCATCCGTTTCGATTCCAATTCGACCTTTTGACCCTCGACCCTCTTCCATTTCCGGATCGATATCCAGGTCGATTTTTAAAATATTGATTACAAGAAATCCATTCTTTGAATTACATAACCTAACACTTACCCTATGTTTGATCCCATTTTCCCAAAAACTATTTTTGTAAAATTGATTTTTAATCGTACATTTTCTTATAAAATAATTTCATGAGTAAATCTAAAAAAAATTCTTATTTTTTAAAAACACAATTTCCAACAAAACACTATTCTAAAATGTATTTTGGCTAAAAAAATGCAGTTGAGATCCATTGTCTAAAATTGGATGTCCAACTTGTTGTTCACTCAATGATTCATTGACATATCACTTTAAACTAACATGTCCAAGTTTTCTCAGAGCCATTTGTGCTTAAAAATATATGTAAAATAATATATCAATGAATCATTGATGGAATGCAAGTTAGACAATCAATTTTAAACAGTAGATCTCAACTCTAAAAACTGGGGCTCAAATGAGGGCTTCATAAAAAATGCAACAGACAACATAAAAGTAGAGATTTCAAAAGGGCATGAAGCAAAAAATGCAATGGCGTGGGTCACGTATTGGCTTATTGTTTCTTCAATCATTTTGTGTCTCAAGAGCCCAAATACTTTGTCTATATTTGTTGTTAAAGTAATGTTATGTAGCTCCACTGGAATTACAATTTCAGTGTAGATGACGTTAATGTGGCATTAAATGATAGGTGAAATTAAATAAGTTATTTAATTTCATTTTTCATTTAACCTGTGATTTAGAACCACCTAAATTGGGGTTGTAATCTAATGAGACTAAATAGTATTTACTCTTGTTGTTAATAGTTTATGTCGTCGTTTTAGTTGACCAACGTATTCCTCTTTATTTATATTTCTAATTGTGCCAAAACCACTCATCTAAGGTTGAGAACCATTTTTTGTGTCAGGATAATTAGCATATAACGTACTCACCTTATGTTATTATTGTGAAAAACGTTATTATCTTTCATTTTTTTGACATTTTCACTCTTACTTCCACATTTTATTACGCAAAATGTCAATTTCATCCATTTTTTCAATTAAATTTATGAAATGACGAATATACCCTTATCTTTAAATAAAACAAAAGGAAAAAGAAAAAATAATTGTAATTATAGTCCTAATTTTTTTGAAAAGAGCAAATGAGTCCCAAATAAATTATTAAAACGATAATTAGCACATAATGTCCATAACAAACGTCCATACCTTTTATTTTATTTTTTTATATTTTCACTCTTAATTACACATTTAATTGCACAAACCATCGTTTCAATCCATTTTCATTCAATTTCTCAATAAAAAACTGTAAAATGACAAATATACCCTCTCATTTAAATAAAAAACTAAAGAATTAATTGCAACTATAGTCTCAATTATTTAAAAAATTGCAAATGAGACCCCAATAAATTATTAAAAAATAATTTTTTTAAAGTGCAAACGAGTCCCAATTAAATTTATTTAAAATAAAAAAATTAAAAAGTGTAAACGAGTCACAAATAAATTACTAAAGAATTAGAAATTAAAAAAATATTTTTTATTTAAATAGAAGGGTATAATCATTATTTCACAGTTTTTTATTAAAAAATTGGATGGAAATGATAGTTTGCACAATTAAAGGAGTACTTAAGGGTGAAAATGTTAACAAAAATGAAAGGTATGGACGTTTTCCACAATATGATAAAAGATAGGGACATTATGTACAAATTATTCTTTTTAATAATTTATTTGGAACTCATTAGCACTTTTTAAAAAAATTGGGAGTATAGTTGCATATAGTTTTTTTTTTTTAAATTTAAAGAGAAGGATATATTTTTTATTTCATAATTTTTAACTGAGAAAATAGATGAAAATGATATTTTGCCCAATGAAATGTAGAAATAAGGGTGAAAATATCAAAAAATAAAAGATGATGCTTTCCACAAAACAATGAAAAGTGGAGACATTATGTGCTAATTATCCTGTTATGCCATCATTAGGGAGAGTCATCAATGATAAGCGAGATGGATTTTGTTTTTCATAGAATTCTTGTGCAAACTTTTAGTGGGTTTCAGAGGATGGGCCCGAGGCTTGCTGCTCGGTTGTCCAATGCTTACTTTCAACCTGATTTCTTCTCTTGGTTTATTAATATTTAGTATTTGAACGCTTACGCTCACCTAGAATTACTCGTGAGATCTAGCTAGCTATGGCATTGATTTCAATGTGAACGTGACATTTGAAATTTACAAGATTTGTCTATATTGGTCTTGAAATCTCAAGAGATGCAATCTAGACAAGATGTGTGGGTTTCAAAATTATATTTTCGCGTATCTTTCCTTCGAATTCAAATTATTCACCTAGCGAACTAACTTGTACACGTATAGATTTCTCACTCTTGGATTCAATCAACCAACATGTCACACCAATATATCTTTATGGATAATCCCCAAGGCAAATGTGGACACCTTCTTGAACCAAGACTAGAGTAAATCGAGGAAAGGAAAACAATAGGGAGTGTTAATGTGTAAAGACCCGATTTCTCAAAAACTCGAATTTTTACTAATTCAGAAAAAAAAACATCTCGAGCAAAAAAATAAAAATAAAAATAAAATTAACATTCATTTATTCATAAAAATAATAATAGTTGTCTTTCAAGAATATTATAAAATGAAAGAACGATTATTCCCAACGATCACCCATATATTTAAAACAAATGGATTCCCTTTTTAATTAAATAGAATTTATGCCATCATCAACTCAATTACTAGCTCCAAACTCACGATCTCAATTACCTGAAATGGGGAAAACTTAAAGGGGGTGAGATTTAAGAAAAATCTCAATAAGTGTGTGCAGTGAACAAGTAATTTGTATATAAATAGAGGAAAAATACGAGATTTTCATAACATACGTATAGGAGACACACGAAATACTTCGAACATAGGTGGTAGTAATCCCTGTGCGTAGCACTACTAAACTTCGACACTCTTATCATAAACATACATGGACCATAAACGGATTTCCAAAATTTTAAAGCACAAAATAGAGTTCACATAAACCACATGCAACATCACTTACCTCGTAAATCTCAAATGAAAATTGATAAGATGCGCGTGGGGTAGTTGATTATTCAAAAACTAGCTTCTCAGTTTTCTATGCGTGCAAGACAAAAGAAAAAAAGATTTGTGTGTGTGTGTTAGTTGATTATTCAAAACCAGCCTTCCAGTCTTCTGTGCATGCAGAACAAAATAAAAAGATTTGTGTGTGTGTGTGTGTGAGGAAGGTGAGAGACATTTGTGTGTCCAAATTTAATATTGTCATATTGAAAGAAAAGAGGAATCTTCCTTTCTAGGCACCACATTGCATTGCCTATTTACCAGATCTTTACCATGATTCTTGCATATTTAC
>CAIGRN010196063.1:0-33180 GCA_903798345.1 Fraxinus anomala | reverse complement strand
ATTTACCCGATCAAAAAAAAAAAAAATAAATAAATAAAATTTTCAACTCTTAAATGCCAAGTTGTCATTGCCGATGTAACGCGTGCACAGAAATGCTGCAACTTGCTGCATCATTCCATCCCAGCATCATTCAACCTCGCCTCTCGCCGGAAGTCCATCGCCGACACTCTCTCCGGCGAACTTCAAACGCAAAAGAATTAACCCAACTCCGCGCTCATTCCATTTTCACTTCAACCACCCTTTCCAACAACAATCAGAGCAGTATCTATAACAATGAAAAACCCGATAATAAGACTATCTTTTCTTACAATACCATTATCAAATGCTTCCTTCAAAACCGTCGCTCTCAGTTTGTCCATATGGGTATGCCCATTGGAGTTGCTTACTTTGTTTCTAAATTGTTGATGTTTTTTTGATTCACTCGGGTATGCTCTTAGTACTTGTATAAAGAGTTGATCTATATATTACACATTTACCCGATCAAAAAAAAAATAAATAAATAAAATTTTCAACTCTTAAATGCCAAGTTGTCATTGCCGATGTAACGCGTGCACAGAAATGCTGCAACTTGCTGCATCATTCCATCCCAGCATCTTTCAACCTCGCCTCTCGCCGGAAGTCCATCGCCGACACTCTCTCCGGCGAACTTCAAACGCAAAAGAATTAACCCAACTCCGCGCTCAATCCATTTTCACTTCAACCACCCTTTCCAACAACAATCAGAGCAGTATCTATAACAATGAAAAACCCGATAATAAGACTATCTTTTCTTACAATACCATTATCAAATACTTCCTTCAAAACCGTCGCTCTCAGGACGCTCTTGTGGTTTTTGTGGATTTGCTTTGTTGTCCAGGGATGTTGCCAGATGAGTTCACGTTACCGTGTGTGATCAAGGCGTGTGCGAATCTAAGGACTATTAAGGAAGGGAAAATGATTCATGGGTTGGCGATAAAACTCGGGTTTGGGGCTGGTTCGGGTGTTCATGTGGAAAGTAGTTTGGTGAGTTTGTATTCAAAATGTGGTGATATTGATTCTGCACGGAAAGTGTTTGATAAAATGCTTGTGAAAGATTTGGTTTCGTGGAATGTGTTGTTGGATGGTTATGTAAAGTGTGGTGGGGAGGATATTGAGGTTATTCTGAGACTGTTTGATGAGATGCCCGAAAAGGATGCCTTCTCATGTACTGTGTTGATTGATGGGTTGGCCAAGAGTGGAAGAGTTGAGGAAGCAAGAAAGGTGTTTGATAGTATGTTGGATAAGAATGTGGCTTCATGGAATGCAATGATTAATGGGTATATGAAGTCTGGAAACTATAAACTTGCAGTTGATTTGTTTGATAGAATGGAGGATAGAAATATAATCACTTGGAATTCGATAATTTCTGGGTATGAATTAAATGGGAAGTTTCTGGAAGCTCTGCACATGTTTCAGATGATGTTGGATAATGGTCTCAATGCTAATGATGTGACGATAGTTAGTGTACTTTCTGCTATTTCGAAGTTGGCTTCGCTTTGTAAAGGTAGGTGGGTGCATTCATATATGTCAAAAGCTGGGTATCGATTAGATGGTGTACTTGGTATATCTTTGATAGAAATGTACTCCAAGTGTGGGAGCATTGAGAATGCTTTGATGCTTTTTCGAGGAATCTCCAAGAAGAAGCTGGGGCATTGGACAGCCATTATATTAGGATTGGGGATGCATGGTATGGCTCCTGATGCAATTGAGTTGTTTCTTGAAATGCAAAGGAATGGAATTAAGCCTAATGCCATTACATTTGTTGGAGTCTTGAATGCTTGTAGTCATGTGGGATTGGTGGATGATGGTAGGCATTATTTTTATATGATGAAAAATGAGTATGGAATAGAACAAACTGTTGAGCACTATGGTTGCTTGGTGGACATTCTTTGTCGAGCTGGGCATCTTGACGAGGCAAAGAGTGCTATTGAAAAGATGCCTATGAAGCCAAGCAAGATAATATGGATGACTTTACTTAGCAGTGCTAGAAATTATAGAAACATTGATATTGGTGAATATGCAGCAAAGAACTTGATAGAGTTAGCTCCTGAAACTGTTCAGTGCTATGTACTCCTTTCTAATATGTATGCCATTGCAGGACAGTGGGGAAAAGTTTCGCTGGTTAGAGAAACGATGAAGAGAAGAGGGTTTAAGAAAGAACCAGGGTGTAGTTCAATTGAGCACAAGGGTGTGCTTCATGAATTCATGGTAGGAGACAAATCACATCCTCAATCTGAATTGATATATTCAAAATTGAGTGAGATGAAGGATAAGTTGAGACTAGCGGGACATGTTCCTAATACAACTCAAGTATTATTGTTTGTTGAAGGGGAGAAAGAGAAACAAGCTGAACTGGAAAACCATAGTGAGAGGTTGGCTATCGCATTCGGCCTTATAAACCTTGACCGAAAAAATCACATTTGTGTAGTGAAGAACCTTAGAGTTTGTAATGATTGCCATTCAGTGATAAAGTTTCTGTCCAAGATTTATGAACGTGAAATTATTGTGAGAGATAATAGCAGGTTCCATCATTTCAAAAATGGATCATGTTCATGCAAGGACTATTGGTGATTGAGAATTATGCTGTCTTGCATTAAGGTCTTGTTTCAGTTTGCTCAACTCAGAACATCAGGATTTTGTTTGAGTTATACCTCCCAATTATGAGAGTGAGTCATTTGGCTGTATGCAAAATCTTCACATGGTGGGTGTATGTCTTGAGATACGGTCCAGTACATTATGCAATTTCTCATATCTTGGAGGATTCATGCTTATGCCTTTTCGTCCTTACACCATAACCAGTGTAATTTTCTTTTCGTTTCCATATGCTTTTTATTTTTTATACGTCACCTACGCTACAATTCCTTGTGCTATCTGCTAGTCTTTTACTTGCGTCATTTTTTCTTTTCTGTGGATGCATGCCCTCATTATTAGAAATGCAAGGTTTTTATTCTGTTTTCAAACATTGAGAGTTGTAGTTAATCCTATTTTAGACCCCAATTATTATTTGATAGAATTATTAATCTTAATGTCATGATAATTGCTTCGTCAATAAGCATATATATCTCATATGCTTCCTGTACATGGCAGGCAAATAGTGTTCATGTACCGATTATCATATATGGGGATTGCTTACAGAACTATACATTTGTGCTCCATGTAGTAAAGAAGTTCACTGAAACATGATCTTGAAGTGGACAATCAATGTCATTATTGGAAACTTTGACTGAAAAATCTTGTCATCTTATTAATATGGTTAAATACTTTATCAAGTGTCTAACTGTCTATTAGTGAAAATCAACAGTTCAAAATCTAAAATATGAGCTGGCACATGGCAATTTTAGCTTATTATCTAAGACTTCCACTCCATTAGACCCAGAGTATTGAGCCCCTGTTTGAGCCCCATTTTTTGAGAATAGATTTTGTAAAAAATAATTTTTTTTTTTTGAAGGAAAATGAGGTTGGGTAAAAATGAATTTTAAAGAATGGGGCTCAAACAGGGCTGATAATTTTTATTAATCAATTTGCTTCCTTGCCATCAGATTGCACAAGAGAGAGGAAGAGAGGCAAATATTTCCGAAAAGGAAGAGGACCCATCTAATTCATACATTAGAAGTACTAGACATGGGTTGTATACAATCATATTATAATGACACGGAAAATTTCCCTGCAATTCCTTCAAAATTTAAATGAGTTTTTATGCACATTAATGTTTATTGAACTTGTTAAATTCATTATTTTTGCCATCTTATGTCTTGGGATGATAATTATTTGCTTATATTCATTTTATTAGGTGATTAATTTGGTCAGTAAATCTGAAATATATTTATATATTTTCTATTGTGTGCCTTGGCAGTTTTCATTCAATTTTTTTAAGATCTTCCATGTCATGTTGCCTGCACCTTGTCCATGTGTTTGCAGCGTATATTTTTGGAGAGATATCGTCATCTTTCTTGTTCTGACACTGACCAAGCAGCCTCGAACTTTGTCTCGCTTTCACATGACAATCTTTTATGAAATAAATAAATGCAATGTGGTCCATTACAGTTTGCATTCTGGAAAAAAAAAAGATGCATCCTTATGGTCATAGTACTATGTTATCACATAATCTGGAAAATGTTGTCGATCTTCCTCACTGCAAATTGCACTAATTGTGAACAAAAATGCATGAGTCCTTTGGTCTCCGTTGCAGGTGTCCTTTTACTGATTTCAGTTGAGATACATGTACCAGGGAGGATGAGCTTGTGTTAAAATGAGCAAATGAAAGATAGAAGCCTATTAATATTCCTGATAACATTAACGTTATTCAAGATGACTCTAAGAGGTAAGTGACTTTGTTAACCCCAATTGTTCCATAGTTGCATTTATTGCACTTTGGAAGAACTAAGCCTATGTTTGGCTCATGTTTATAAACTGTTTATATATATTTAAGCCACTTTTAATCCACACATTTTGATAGATCCATAAGTATTACCTACTTATCTACCACTCATTTTCATTTATAACTTAAATGTTCATGATCACTTCCCAAACATGCTCTTAAGAAGAATGATTGATGAGCAGTCATTTCTTTGCATTCATGTTAACCGGTAAGGTTATTGAAAAACCTTTGTTGCCGAAGCATGTGGGTCAATAATGAAGAGAGATTGTTTTCAGAAACCTTTAGAGCAAAAAAAAGAGGCATAATAAACATTGATTGATTGTATCATTTACAGTTTATTTAGGTCTAACCACAAACTAGTGTAGTATAGGCTAGCAATGACTTCCTTCCAGATGGTTGGAAATAAATTCTGCGTTACGAAAAATGTTAACATGGCTTGACTCATTGTCAAACAACGAAAATTAAAGAACATGCGCAAGGCAAATGCCTATTATTTGAAGGATAATGTGATTCAGCTTGAAATTTCTTGAGAATCATATATAGAAACATTGTAACACTGTTTATAGAACCTGTGCCTATCATATTCATCTGCAATGAGTGCATATTTTTCATTATTTTAAGGAATTCGTTATTTAATCTCTGCAAGAAAATTAAAAATATGGTCAACAAAGCTTTGGTCTGAAGCAACACAACACTAAAGAATTGTCCAGGTTCTTCAAAAACTGGATGACCCGTCTCAATTAAAGCTCTGCTGGTTCTTTAGTAAATTTTTACTTAGTGAATGATTATGATTAGTTTTATATATATATATATATCATAAATTTATCTATATAAATCAAATTTGTGTTTTTGAATGATTATGACTTAGTTTTTCGTCTTTGTATTATACTAAAAAGTGTTCAATTAATAGTTATCATTTTTGTAAAATGTTAGCATTTTGTAACTGACGAGTCAAACATTCGAACCACCAGTTGAATTGGTGACCCGTGTTCTTGGTTTAACGACTGTTTAAACAAGTAATTATCTTAAATGACTGCAGTTTATTCACCATTGCTGTCCCTCTTCACTTACTGAGACTATCTACCACCCCTCTGTCACATAAAAAGTTGCAGAGTGTTGAAGACTTTAAATCAATCCGTGGTGGAACATGTATGCCTGGAGGAAGGCGAAGGAAATAATGATGATAAAGAAGAAAAAGTTATAGAGCTGTTGTCCAGATCTTGAACATTTTCCTCAACATTACCCAGTCAGACAGCTTGACCCTATTCTGACTTATTCTTGAAAGGTCTAACAAAATAGGAATATAATTCAAAGAGAAACTTCTTAAGTTTGCCCATCGAATGAAAATAGATCAAATCAAATTTAACTATTAGTTTTTTCTCCTAAAATAAGTTTTCAATTTTGGATTGTTGTCTGATTTGCCATCAATTGGTCTCTATAAGGTTTTTATTTCGTGTTTTATAGATACATAGCGCATTCAAAGTAACAGAACTGGGAAACTCGTTGCAAGAAATAAAACATTACCTTGTGCTAGTGCAATTATGAAAGGCATCCAATAGGGGCTTTATCCAATTCGCATCCTATAGTATAGGTCAATGGGGGAACTTTACTTTGTTACTCAAAAAAACTACAAACCCAAGAGTTAGCATCCATAGATTTGTTTATTTAGTTTAATTTCTGCTAGTTTAGGTTCTGCAAGAATATGGTAGATTACACAGTTTCTTATTACTTGTACAATAGGACTGGAATGTTAAATGAATTGGCTTCCATAGGGTTTCTTCCATGTTTTGTAGATACGTAGTGTGCTCAAATTAATAGGGGACTTCTTATTCAAATCACATATGAATAATGTCCATAATGTGGCCATTATGGACATCTTTATGGACAATGCTACCCATAGCATTGTCCATGAAAATTTTGACGGTTGTATCTTGTATAATTGAAGATGATGCTTTACAATTACACGCTAACAATTGTCTCTGTTATTTATAGTTTTCTGAACGTGCTAACTTGTGGTTATCCTCAATCATGAAAACATCTGTAACTTAAATTTATTGACCAATCACCTGAAGGAAATTGTCTTGTTATTCTATGATTATTGTTTCATGGTTCACAGTGTGCTGTAAGTGGCACTATCGGTGTTTATGATGCAGCAAATAGATTATTCTTTAGTTTTTACGTTTGTCAAAACTTACTTCATTGCTGAATTGCATATTTGAGCAATGATACAACTTTTACCTGACAATTAAGGAAGATTTGTATTGTCCTAACAATTTGGGTTAAAATATGGTATGTTAAAAAAGCACTGCAATTATGGTGGTTAAGAGATAAATTCGTGTCTGCATGAAACATTACATCAATTCTGCTCAATTCCACACAAGCTACAGAACTTCATCGAGGTAGACAAACATTTTAGTATTGTTATGCGTGAGATGTATACACTAATGTAATTCATTTTCCAGGTACGAAGTTTGTGGCATATGCCCATGCATTGTTCGCAACTGGATCTGCGACGTGGTCGAAGAGGTTCTCTATTGGGCCCTTTCCAGTAACAATGGCCTGGACGAAGAATCCGAACATTGAGAACATAGCCAGTCGTCCATTCTTGATTTCTTTTACCTTCAATTCAGCAAATGCCTCAGGATCATCTGCCAACCCAAGTGGGTCGAAGGCTCCACCGGGGTAGATTTTGTCGAGCCCCTCACCAAGTGGGCCCCCACCAACTCTGTATCCTTCAACAAATCCCATGAGCACAACTTGACAAGCCCAGATAGCAAGGATGCTTTGGGCATGGATGAGATTTGGGTTGCCAAGGTAGTCAAGGCCACCTTCTGAGAAGATCTGAGCTCCAGCCTTGAACCAAACAGCTTCACCGAACTTGACACCATTCTTGGCAAGGACTTCTGGGAAAACACAGCCCAATGCGCCGAGCATGGCCCAACGGCAGTGGATGACCTCAAGCTCGCGGTTCTTGGCAAATGTCTCAGGGTCTGCTGACAGTCCAGCTGTGTCCCAACCATAATCACCTGGGAATTCACCAGTGAGGTATGATGGAGTTTGCTCAGAGAATGGACCCAAGTACTTGGGGCGGTCTGGTCCATACCTGTTTCATCAGTTGAGAGTTGATGAGATAGATCTAAATTGCCTTCAAATTTGATTGTTACAAGAAAACAAGACAGGAATTTGAGGTTAGGAACTTGTGACCCAAAATATATGTTATTCAAATTTGAGTTGGATACAATTTCCTCTTGGAAACCACATTTAAGTGCTTGGTGAACTGATCCTCTGTTATCATTTTAATATTTACTGTTGATCGATCTAATAGGAGTAAAATTTACATAAACTAGATCAATTTCTATTAAAACTGCTAGAATCAAATGCATGAGTGATTTGTGTTGTGTTGTGTGTTTTCTCTAAGATCAATTTCTTAATGAAATTAGGGAGCATTTTGAAGTGTGGCCTTATTTAACAGTTTAAACTACAGTTGTGCATATGTGAATGTGCGGGTTGAGCTAGAATTTACCAAATGCTCTGGGGAGCACTTTTAACGGTACGTCTCATGGTGAAGCGGCCACCTCCGAGGTTGCCAACCTTTCTGATGAGCTGATTCTGGGACTTCAAGGCTGTCTGGCCTGCAAATGCAGATTGCTGGATTGCTGAAGTTGCCATGTTTTTGCTTGTGAGTTTCTTTCTTTGTTGCGGTGATTTGCTTTCTGCGTAGTTGGGATGGTTAAGGGCATGGGAGGAGTGTTATATATGGGAATTAGAAGATTAGTGGATTGCAATATCTACACCTCAGAACAATCTGATTGGTTCATGTATTGGATTTCCTTGAGATTTCTAGACAGTAAGATAAGAGGTTTTTATTCTGCCACGTGGCTAGGAAAAAATCTCATTCGGCATTTGAATTGGACATCCTCAGCTCTCTAATGGCCACTGATATTGTGTGGACCACTGGCTTGCTTCTTGTCACTCCATTGAGCCGAATAAATGTACACCTCTCGACTTGGATTTAAAATTTAAATAAGAGAGAAAAATGAAAACCTAAAGAGAAACATAATGAAGTTATGTTACACCTCTTTTAGAGGTTAAAATTGTTGGTTCAGCCTGGATGGCTCCAACTACAATCAGGTTCACTTAAGGTCAGGTCACAGGGCTGACTCATTCAACCTGCAATCGCATCGAGCTTTTTCATCCTCAGCTATCCAATACATGTTTATAAAATTCTGGATATGAAAACTCTGATTTTGACCAAGTAAATGCCGAAGATTGAATTAAAGTAAACAAACATAGATCTTATGAACACCAACCTTACTTTATTTCTTACTAAAACAGAGAAATATATGCAAAGTTAAGAAGGGCCAACAGATACTTTGTTGACTGATCAACTCTTACAATTTTTCTTTCTAAATCAGAGAACTCAACACTTAGAATTTAAAGGCATTCCCGAATTGCAGTTTACACCCCTAAACTGTTAGAATCAATTTTGCAATTTTCCAGACCCAATTGGGTTGAAACTGTCCCCACACAAGAAATAACTACTCGCAACTGCCGTCAGATGTCTTCCTTGTGCCTGAATATTCACTAATCAGTTGGACAGTAAAGTCTCAATGGTGTCGAACACATGCCCACATCACCCCATTTGTCAATGTCAAATCTGACTTGCACCTCCCAAATTTCGTCCTGCGATGCTACCATCTAGTAAATCAAGCTTCGCTTGCCTTAATTATTACCGCATCAACAAAATCAAATCACATGTTTTGCAGACCACTTGAATATGCGCATTATTCGGACATCTCGCACTGTCACACACATTCGGCCATGGCATGACATCGGACAAGACATCTCCCATATCATTACCATTTTCTTGGTTAGGGTCCAAACAAACCTTCCCTATCCAAAAAAAAAGAAAAAATCAACGTCCTTGTCGAAGCACCCAAATGCCTCTGCTTTTTTTTCTCAACACATGAAAGAATCCCCATTGCTTCTTTTGCCTTACCTTCGTTCGATGCCGAATGTTGGGTGATCAGTCCAACCCGCTTTGCTGCATTGTCGCACAAATTTCATGGTGGAACACTCAATGTTCCCCACATTTTTGGAACACTCCACATCCCTCACACAAATTCTAGAAAACTCCGCGACCTAGCTAACACCGTTGTTTGCTGCTGCAATCGAGTGCCACCCCCCACCAAATTTCTGAAATGTAGCAATAAGGCCTACAACCTATTACTTTGTAACAAGCTATAGCAGATTCATTCGAGTTAGTAAGAAATCCTTGGTGTCCTTGTCCTACTGTTCCTCAAGCATCATTGCAGTTAATTTCTTCTATTTTGGGCAGTCCTTTGCATGCGCTTGTAAATGTAGGAGCCATCAAAATTTTTCCCCTACCTCGAGAAACATCCACCATCTTTAGATTTCAAAGTGTGTTCCTCTCACTTTTTAGTATCTTTCCACCGGTCTTTCTAGTTGGTCACCCTTCTTGTTTCTACCTTCATTTTGCTTCCTCATCGAAGCATTACGACCCAACCTTAATGCCACTATCGGAAGATGACGGCACTCGTACCGATGCGGTGAGCGTCGCTAGTGCCGCTGAGCGCGACCCTACATAGCTTCGCTGTAGTAGTGGCATTGTGCAGAGTAGTCGTTGCATGTGGCTCTGCGCAGTGATAGCATCGTCGCCTGCCACCATTATGCAATGGTAATGAAGTATTTGGGGTGATTTTTTTGTAGTTTCTTTGTCCTATTTGTTGCTTAGTCGGAGTTCTAGGTAATTTTTGTTTGTGCTTTGAAAGTGGTGGTGGTGATGGTGTAGGTGGTGATTGTAATGCTGAGGTTGATGGTGTATGTAAAGATGGTAATGCTGAGGTGGTAGTGGTGCAAGTAGTGCTCGTAGTTGTGTTAAGATGGTGTTAGCAACGCGATGCCGTTGTTTTAAGTTGGAGGTTGTGGTGGTGGTTTGGCGATGGTCACATGTTCATAAAGTATATGTTAAATGTTGCGTTGATATCTGGTGGTGATGCTGATGGAGGTGATAGGTCACAAGTCACATATATCAAGTCACAGATCAAATAGAAACGGTACATGTCACACTCCACTGGTTACTGGTCATATTGTATAGATCATAGATCAATGTCAACATGTAACATATCAAAATTAATTGGTCACGTTCTTTGTGCATTGATAACACGTCATAGATTCAAGTTCACATGCTACAATTCACAAGTCACATGTCATATTGCATAGATAACATATCAATGTCTAGATGTCATAGATCCAAGAGAACTGGTCACAGACCATTAAATCAATATAACATGTAGCAGTTTACATGTCATAGGTCATATGTTAAAGTGCATAGGTAAATTCAAGAGAATTGGTCACATACCATTGATTTCTTCGATTTTAGTTCTCCGAACTGGTCACATATTCAATTAACCAGATTTCAACAGTGAAAATTGAAGTTATTTACTCTGGTGAGTACTCTGTAGATTCTCTCCTCGTTCAATCTTCTGATACACAAATGCCGACTACTTCAATTTATGACCTCAATCGTCCGCGCGGGTTTCATTCAATCGGATTTTGGCGGTGAGAATCTATGTTATTTGCTCCATCAAGTTCTCTATAAATTCTATCTTTGTTCGAATTTCTAATAGCTTCCAATTTGTAACCTCAATTGTCCGATGATTTTCAATCTACCAAATTTCGGTGATGATAATCGAGAATAGGATAAGTATTTGTGGGTTTTCTCTTCTCTTCAATGGTTAATTTGTATATTGAAGTCTGATTTGAGATTGTAACAAAATGCTTGATTTTAGGAATATAACTTAATATAATATAATTTTTATGTATATACTATATATATCACCTAAGTTTTGAAATATTAAACTTTTTTTTTTAAAATTTAAATAAGGTATACTTAAGGCGTGATATATGTATTCTTCCCATATTTTAATGTGAAAATTAGGCTCTCTACCCTTCAAATAAAAAAATTAGAATAATAATCTTAAAACTAATTAACATCTTTAATCACGTAATTAATACGGTTAAAACCCCCGAAAACTTCCAAAAGCCCCAATTTATGGTTCTTACGGTGGATCAGGTAAGGCTCTCTCTCTCTCAATTTGACCCATGAGTTTGATTTTATATCAATCGATTCTTCATTTGATTGTCTAAAGATTCGTTTGTTTAGTTTATTCTGATTCTTGTAAATAAGAGTTGAAACTTCATCTTTCAGAGGCTGAATTTTTTTTTTTTTTAATTCCTGGACCAAAAAAAAGGAATGAAATCAGATTAACCAATTTGGAGATAGCATCCATTCAAATCGGGGTTATTTTGTAAGAAATTTTAATTTTTGTGGTCATGTTGGAGATTCATATGCTAATATTATTTCTCTAAATAACTATTTGGATGCCCAATATTATGGTGAGATTGGTATTGGAACGCCACCACAAAAATTTGCTGTGATTTTTGATACTGGAAGTTCTAAACTTCGGTTGCCGTTAGCCAAGTGTTATTTTTCTATATGTTCTTCTCAAAGTATTCTTGCTTCTAGAATTAAAAGTATTGTTCTCCTCCCTACCCGTCATTTCCCTTCCAGGTTTTCCAAAACTTTAATTTTTGCTAACTGATACAGGTTGCTTGTTTTTTTTCATTCGAAGTACAAATCAAGCCGCTCAAGTACATACAAAAAGAATGGTACTTGAAATATGTTCATATTTCTTGCTCTACTCCTATTATGCCAACTGGTCATGCAATGGTAACTTTAAACATAGAGATTACATTTTGCCAAAATACAAATTAAAAAGAGAAAAAGCCTCTATTCTTACCTCTTTATATTCCATATGCAATTTTTAGGAAGATAGGCAATGGCATTAGAACTGGCAAAGCGGGTAGGAAGAAGGGTAGTGAATGGTGGCGAAATAAGGAAGAAGGATAGTGAACGGTGGCGGAATAATGGATTTGGACACAATGCCCAATGCATTGAGGTCTAAAGTAGCGAATTTTGCTGCAGATTCATCGAGGAGCTTACGCTAAAGCCCAAGTTGCCCCATTCTACTCCCCTGCCTTGGATTCAGGTAAATGTACGTAATTTTTCGTAATAGAAATGTTTATTCTCTCTCCCAATTTTTTCTTTAATTGAATGTTTTTCAGAATTATGTCTCTAATGTAGTGGTTGAAACTTTCACTCTGTTGAATCGACTTCACATGTTTAGTGGATATTGAGGAATTCTAAATTTGCGTTGGAACAATCCACTCAACTTTAGAAAAAAGACTTAGTGAATCCCTCTTTAGAAAAAAGTACATACAATATTTTTCAATCATTTTTGTGTGAAAATTGTGACTGTGACATAATACGTTGTGTGATTATAACTTTGGGTTGTATGATTGTAGTCTCCAATCACAAACTGTGATAATAGTTTCGAGTATGCATGATAAAAGAATGTGAGCTGCTTTGAAAAATTGTCATGTTTTATGTGAAGATTGTGTTAGGAAATTATTTAATTTGCCATGTGGACTAACATATGTAATTAATTGTGTATAAAAGTTATCTTAAAGTTAAGCCCAAAATTAAAGTGATCTAATAAACAATTAAGGAATTGAATTTCGAGCATCTAAATAAAATGTGGGGCGTATTATATGTGTAGAGATCGAATCCATTAGAGTTTGTATTTGACGTTGAGCCGAATACATATGGAACTATATATAGGGTTATGGTCCCCAATTCATATGTAATTTATCATTCTTTGTGTCATCCCATCAACACAAGAATACAAGATAAAGCATAATGAATAGAAAGATTCATAAGCCTACAATCAAGAATCAAGAAGAATGTTTGGAGCAATGAAATTGAAGAACAATGAATCAAGATTTAAAGATCAAGATTCATGATTCTAGTTACAAATCAATGGATCAAGGTATTGTCCGCGTTAATTAATTTTCTTAGTGATTTGACATGAAAATCTTAGCAATTATGTAAAGTTTATAACATGAAAAAGTCAACAAATTGTCGTTACGTATGCGATTGTGTGATTGTGGTCTAAAACATTTTTAACCCCTATTTGGTTTAGATAAAAATCGAATTTAGTAGATTTTGATAAAAAGTTGATGAAATGTATGATTGAAAAGTTGCGAGTCTCATGAAATGTGTGTTTAAACTTAGCTGTTAACTTTGATTTAGATTTTAATCCACTTTTATAGTTGAACCAAACATGAACTTATTACGTTATGTGATTGTGACATACCACATTGTGTGATTTTTGACTTATAGGTTGTATGTATATGATTGTCATTCATAAATATGTAACACTATTTTATTATATCATGTTTCTTTGAATGTGACATTAAACATGCTTCTTTGAGAATTTTGATTTCGTGCGAGAATTGTAGCACGATTTCAAGGTTGAAGGCATCATTTTAAAAATATGAAAACATTGAATTTGATTTCTCTTCAATTTTTTTTTTTTTTTAAATTTTGGAATTTATTAAAGATGATAAGTAGCCTTCAAATTCGAAATTACTTACTAAACCTAATTTATTTGAAAATATAGTTATAAGTATAATTAATACTTGATTTTTTTTTAAAGAAATGTGTTATTAATGACGATTCTATTAAAATGGGGGTAATTACACAATTACACATAAAATTAAGGTCATTTTAAAAAATGAGGTTAAAAGTAAAGCTCCTGTTTGATTTTAGATAAAGATAAGATTTTTAATAAATGAAAAAAAAAATGATAAAATGTGAAGTTGAATAGTTGTGGACCCTATGAAATGTTATGATTAATATTAATTATAAATTTTGACTAAGATTTTAATCTAATTTTTAGCTTAACCAAACATGGGCAAAGCCATTTAGTATTAATTACTTTTAACACCCCAATACCATCTTTTAAACACATTCATATTAATTTTAATCCAGAAACACTTTAATTTATGCAGTAATTTTAACAACAATAATGAATATACATGCTATCATCACTCAACCAAACAAGCCTTATCACTCACCCAAAATCACTCCATTAATCCCCAAATTACCTCTTCACTAATATTCCAAAGATAAAACAAAAATCCCAATCTTTCTCTTCTTCAACATTTCAAAGATATAAAACCCCTGACCCCACCAAATTGAAATCAATCTTCATTTTTTTTCCACGATTTAGGTCCAAAAATCCATTCTGCAATCTCCAATTTAGACATTTTGGGAACTGTTTCGCGTCTATATAAAAAATTTGTAATAGAAATATTTCATGTACAATGTATACTATACCAAACATAATTCAATGTGTATTATTTTGAGCTAGCTACAAATTCAAGCATATAATGATTCAAAAAAAAAAAAGGTTCATCAATTCATTATTACGAAGACTGTGATTTTGGAAATTGATATGCAAGTTCTGATGAATTTTTCATGGAGGATTACATTTCTTTGAAGAGGTATAAGCAGGGATGGACCCACATGGGGTCAATTGTTCCTACAAAAATTTCTGATTTTTTTTTTTTTTAATATAAATTGAAATCTGTAAATTACCCAAACGATTTGCCACTTGCCATAACCAAAATGAATTATATCGACCATTCCCCAAGCCCAATTGTACAAGCCCATTTATAATTTGCTCCTTCACTTGCTCAAGCCCATTTTTTCGTTGCTCCTCCAGCTAAAGACCTCTCTTTTTGTTTTGACTTTTTCCATTTGCATTTTGCCCCAAGTCCTAAAGAGAAGAATTGACACTGCCGAGAGTCCGAGATAGCCATTCATATTTTCCCACTTCTGCGGCTGCTTGTGTTAATTTTGTGATTTTTCTCCAGTTCGTTCACAAATTGACCATCTACTTGCTTGATTTTACATATTTTTACTCTAAAATTCATTCGGATTTGAGATTTGAGAATTACTGTCGACTCGACCCCAATCCCCATTTCTTGTTATCTCGTCTGAAAACGCTCATTGAAGAATGTGTGATTGAAAATGAGTAGAAAAATTAGAATGAAAAAAATAATGTGTACCAAACAGGGGCTGAATGTTAGGACCAATCCAATACTGTCATTGTATAATCTGCTGAATGACTTAGTGGAAACGAATTATCTAAATTTCTCCCAAAAAACAAGCTATAAGATCGAGTTGCATTCATGGACACCCAAGCCAATTACTTAAATAAGTTGTTTTGAACCGGCTAGATTTACTATCATCTATCATAAAAGGTTAGGCAAAAGTGTCTGAAATGAAAACTTAGTTAAATAAACCTAGAGTTGCTTGTAAGCTGACACAAACAACCTCTATACACGATGTTTTCTTTGCCTTATCTGAGTAATAATTGGTATTTTTTTTTTCTTTTTATTCTTTTGGTGTTTCTCTACCCCTTTTAAACTTAAGGTAAACATGTTAATTTAGTCTGTCATATGGTCATATTAATGACCACATTCTTTCTGCATACTAGTTATGAAAAGAGAATATAATCTTAATCTTAATCTAATTTTGCATTTTTTACTTGCATTCTAGGTGGATTAACTTTCTAAGTTCTTCTTTTTAGCCTTGGTATGCTCATGGAATTGCTGAAGCAATCATGCGGACTACGAACTTATCTGTTCCGTTAAAAGTAAGTTTCTGAGTTTCCTGATTGGATGATTTAAGAAGACTCATTGTTAAACTTCTTCATATGCTATAAGCTTACACGTGGCTAGTTAGACAATTCCATTGTTATTGTTAATTTGTCCTATCTATCAATCCTACAATGAAATGTGATGATAACGATAACTAGGAAGACATCACAACAATTTGGAGTATTCCCTTAAAAAACATGATGCTGCGTAGTTCTGGCTAATATCAAAACACATAAGGTCAAACCTGTTCATAGTTCTAGAAATTGGAAAGCTTAGCTGCAGCATTATAATATCATTACTTTATCGAGAGCCTCTCATTTTATTTGTTAATTAGATAAAATTTTGTGTCACCATTGGGCGACCAAAGCCTGAAAACATTACAACTATGACACTGTGGGTAAGCAGCATGGCTGGTTAAAGCAATGGCTTCATGTCAAGGCAGCCCCTGTTCAGAAATATAAAGACTCCATTCTATGTTCAATATAACAATTAATATTACATTCTTCTTATTTCAGCAACGTTGATTTATATATGGAAAACAGAAATTCTTCCCGTCATTAATTGTCAAGAGGAATTTCCTTTCATTTATTGTCAAGAAAAAGTTTATGCCTTGTCTATTTTACATCTTATGGAAAAGTACTGCTATAGTTTTTTTTTTTTTTTTAATTAAATTATGTCATGACTTTTCATATCTTTTATCTCCTAAAATCAAGCTAAAAAAATTGAAGTATTTTCCTACTACTATTTTTCTTTTTCAGATATATGAGATTGGAGGTGGATCAGGAACTTGTGCAAAGAGTGTAATGGATTACATAAAACTGAACGCACCAACAAGAGTTTATGATAATATGAGTTACATGTATGTGATGTGCTTATGCTTGTTATTTGTATTGTATCAAAACTGAGATGCTTTTGGGTTAAAATGTTAATGAAATTAATATTGGATTCTTACGGATGTGAAACCTATACAATACAAGTTATTCTTACCTTTGTTCTTGATTACTCGTACTCTACATTTCATCATATCTTTTTAGTGCCTCCCTCTCTCCCCCTCCCTATATGCATGCAAGTATACGTCATTTGGAATCGATCAAGAAAAAAAAAGTATATGTCATTTGGATAATTTTATGAATATTATTTTCCCACCTCTCCCAACACTTGTTTTACCTATTTTTCTTGGCTGTGTTGCCATCTCTTATTTCTTTCACAATTGTATACAAATATTTCTTAAACATGGGTTTCATCTCAAAGTATTGACATGGATCATATATGCTGTAGAAGTAGCTAAATATTTTATTGAGGTTTGAGAATTATTGTATACTCGTAGTAACAAGAATGTCCCATGATACTTCTAATTTTAGAATAGGTAGTACAGCATCAGTTTTGAGGGGTAGACTCTTGAATTGTACGCTAATATGCTTCACATTGCTTTTGTTTGATATCTTGAATTATTCGGAACAATTCAACCTAGATTCAACGGAAATGATTAATTTTCACAATTTGGAACGTTTTGAGGTTGAACTTTGAATGCTTCACGTTCCTAAACAATATATCTTTGCTGGGTTTATTACTTTTAGAGCAGACTGGATTGCGTCGTGCTGGAATTTTTAGTGATTGTGTAAGGTGCTTTCAATTTGAAATAATTGCTTTCCATGGTATCAATACTATTTATTTATCGTTTATTATTCTTGAACAAACATAAAGTGTCTTGAGATTATTTGTGTGTGTGTGCAAATAATGTGCTCAGATTTTTATGTATTGAAGATACAATTCCTGTTACATAGCCCAAACTTAGTCTAGCAGTAGAAAAGTCGGATCCTTTACTATGTAAAGTTATATTGTTGTTCTTTTAATCTACTGCAGTTCAGTAGAAATCAGTCCTTCACTAGCCAAAAAGCAACAAGAAACTGTCGGAGAAGTAAATAGTCACTTGGCAAAGTTTCGAGTAGAGTGCCGTGATGCTGCTGACCCAAATGGGTGGGGTATGCTGCCTCAAATATCTTGGCATTTCCTTCTTCCTGTTAATTGCATTCCCTTTACCTGTGAACAATTTTCTTTCCCATAAAACTCATCTCATAGTGTTTGAAACTGTCACACTGAAGGCGTGTTTTTGAAACAGGGCTCGAGCAACAACCTTGTTGGGTCATAATGTTAGAGGTATATATACCTATATCTATGGACTTTTAAGTCTCCAGAATTATACTTTTGTATTGTATGTTTCTCATCAATATTAGAAATTCACTGGTGAATTAACAAGGTTATCCTTCTTCACATTGTTGACATCAAAATCCTCGTCAAGAAGACAAGCTTCTTTATATGTCAGTTCCAACCTTGTTTACTTGCTAATAAGCATTTTCTTATTACTCCTAGGTGCTTGATAATCTTCCACATGATCTGATCTATTCTGAAAATCAAGTTTCACCTTGGATGGAAGTGTGGGTTGAAAAGCAACATGACAGGTAGCAGTTAGTGTTATCCCTCATGATGTATCTATATTTGCACTATACTTGCTTTGACATTAAAACTGACATTTTATATTGTATTTTCCACATGCTATTTGAATGTTGTGAAATCATTGCAAGAAGAGAAATGTGACTCTTGACCTTTTCAAAGCATGGTTGATTAGCCGAATTGAGGCAGCCTCCATGTTACTTTGCTCTCAAAATAGGTTGAGGTACCAGTCTGTTCTCTACTAGGGTTGTCCATAGGCGAGCCAACTAATACACTGATCTTGTGTTCTGAAACTTGGCCTGGCCTGGAATGGCTGGTATTTAATTAATACATGGTACAATTAATTAATGAAGCAGAACCATAGAAATAAGTAGACAATGCCTGTGACTGAAGGAGGGAAATAAATAAGAACAGAGTTTGGAAAGTGTTTTTGGCTAGATCTTTTGGAATTTGCAACAAATATTACATATATATCAGTTATCTGAACCCAAATTGTACTAGTATTTTCTTCTTCATCATAATATTCTGCATTGTTATTATTCAGTAATGTAACAACTGCAAAAGCACAACTACAGCCTTTATATTACTTCAAGGACATTTGAAGCCAAATTGTACTAGTATTTTCTACCCCTCTAACAGAGTTTGTTGCTGCCCCAATCTTCTCCAATCTTCTTGATCCTTCTAGAATATGTTTATTTAATTGGGGCCTATCAATTACCCCTCCCATTTCAGTCACCTTGTCCTCTAGGTGGAAAGTATACTTGATTGTTGCTGCCCCAGCAACTCAAACCTAACTCGTTCAGCTCCTTCTTGCCTGAACCCATTTCTTCCAGCTCTCTACAACTGGCTGTGACTTCTTTGTCCGTCACCTCTTCCAACTCTCTAATTACAAGAACTTGCAGCTCCTTATTTTTACACTTGTGCCCAATTGTAAATTTTTCATCACAACGATAGCATAATACTTTTTCTCTTTCTGCCTGAATCTCTGCATCTGTGAGTTGTTTGTAAGTATTTGGTGAAGTGGTTTTGACGAGTTGGGGGAAGATTTAGGGGTGCTGTTTGTTTGTTAACTGGGCTGGGAAGTTGGGTTAGATTTGGGTTGAGAGAAGGGGGTGGATTTGGGTTGTGAAAGGGGATACTTTTGGGTTTAATTGGGTCATCCTGCCATGGGCCCTTTTGCTGGGTTATCAAATTCAGGTCCTCCAGCATTTACTTCCATTATCTGTTCCAAGCCCAATGGCCTAAGTAGATGGACCTCAGCCCTGATATCTGGCATCAGTCTGTTGAGAAAATTACATTCCTGTATCTCTTCTGATACCTCCATCAACAGCTACGCCAGGGTCTCAAAATCGCCGACGATACTCTCTAACGGTGGTATTCTGCCGGAGAGATAGGAATTGTGCGAAAAGGGATCCCTCCTGTGATGGTCTGAATCTTCACAACAGCTGGATTTTCACCTCTTCCCAATTCTTATCGGTTGGCGTTTTTCCTCCCATTTTGTACCAGGCCAGCGCTTCTCCGTCGAAACACACTGCGGCGGCTTCCATCTTCTCTTCCTCCGTCAACTTATGAGCATGGAAATTCTGGATTGGATCCTTCAAACACGGGCATTTCCAGCTTTCTTATGCATGGCTCGATTATCCAATCGCTGCCTGACCTACCTCCATCATTGTGACGGTGCCTGCCCTTGTTTGTGTTAAATCGGAGTCAGTTGGTGTTACCGATGAACTCTCCATAACTGGCCTCTTCACCTAACAGTCTTTTTCTTGACTTCCCTAGGTGCGCAACAACAGATCAAACTTTTCCATCATCCCTGAGTGCAGCATTTTAAATCTTGAACGCAGCAGTTTGATCCCTGTTTGAAGTTCATTGTTATTTCTTTCCACCTTTTGTTCTAACTCTCCAACTCGATCAGCAAGAGTCATGGCTGTGTCTTGTTGAATTTGGATGCTCTGATACCACCTTGATAGGTTCCACCCCAGGTTAATGGTAAATTCTACCTGTGATTAATGAAAAACACAAGACAGAAACAAGATTTATGATATGTATTGATTGAAACTGAATTACTGAAAATAGAACAGGAATACAAATAGCCTTTCGAGAGGGTTGTACTCTCCACAATATGGTTTTCACTCACTATCTTGCATGCCTATTCTCCTCCATCTCTTCCCCATTTATAAGTTACTTGTAACTCATTTACCCTTCTCATTCTACCCCTCTAACAGAGTTTGCTACAGCTCCAGTCTTCTCCAATCTTCTTCATCCTTCTAGAATATGTTTATTTAATTGGGGCCTATCAATTACCCCTCCCATTTCAATTACCAATGAACTCTCCATAACTGGCCCCTTCTCCTTACGGTCTTTTTCTAAACTTTCCCAGGTGCCTATCACTATGTTGAGCAATTTTAAGGGTATTTAACCTCAGTAAGATTTCACTTGCTGATTCTCTAAAGAGTAAAGATACATGAAATAGAGGCTTAGAGAGAATCAACCTAACAAATAGCTGGATAGAAGTGTTTTATCATCAGGTCCTGTTCAATGTATTTCAACTCATCGAAAACAGAGGTACATCAGACTGAAACTCTCATTTTGGCAACCCAAAAAATGGGAACATCTGTATAGATCAATAGACCTACCATTTATATTGAAAATAACTTCCTATTTTGACATCATAAATCAGGGTTTAATCCATAGCTAATCTCCCTAAAAGACGAAAAAAATGATAAATCCCCACAAGAGACAGACAGATCGCATTAGTATAATTTCTTGTTCAATCAGAATGTGGCACATAATCAGGGATTAATCCGTGGATATCTTTCTTTAGGTTATTGCATTTGATGGAGTTGCTTACATAATGATATTGTGGATTTATTGAAGTTTCCAAGTATATTCCTATGTCCTTCAATAGGTTAGAACTCTCTGAGTTGTATAAGCCACTGCATGATCCACTAATCACAAAATGCATGGAGATTTTGGATCTGCCAAAAGATGGTAGTGCTCAAGGAAGCATGTTTGCCTCAGTTGCCAAAAGTATTTCAGCCAAAATACTTCCAAAGCCTCGGAGATGCTGGCTACCAACTGGTTGTTTGGTAAGACATTACTGTTAAATACTGATATTATTTGGATTATTAATGCTACCTCAAATGCAGAAACTTCTAGAAGTTCTACATGGTGCTTTACCGAAGATGTCATTAGTTGCATCTGATTTCAGTTACCTTCCTGATGTTAAAGAACCTGGTGAGCGAGCTCCACTGGTTTCAACCAAGGTACATTCAGCTTTGTTCCTTCTTGACAAATAACTTCATGAAGATATTTATTTTCTAATTTCCCTCGTGCTTCAAGCATAGCTTTTCTGTGTAATTGACTTTAGAGGCAGCACCATGGGGAACTTTATGGTATCGCATATTCTACAAATATTGTTGTGTATGTTAATGTTAATCACCAAAGTCTATTTACTTATTTCCCACTACATGGAAGATATTTACTTAAATTTGGCACTAAAGAGCCCCTTGTTCAGAATATCTAAAAATTGTGGATTTAAAAAAGATTCTTCAACAAAAAGAAGTATCCAGATTTGGATAAGCTTCCCAAATCCTAAAAGTTAAGTGTTCAGAAAAATCGTGGCTGTAATTTATCCACATATTCCCTCAGTATAGGATAGGTAAGAAAGCTAATTCACTGCATAACTTCTGGTTGAGGCTATTTTTGTGCGGTATGAGTCTCTTGATATATCTTGCGGCCATTGGAGATGCTTCCTGCTTGTGCAAAACTCTTCCATATTTCAGTTTGTTGGTGTTCTAATGAGAAGAATCGGCACATACTAAATTTCAATCTTAATGACTTTAAGATGCAAAGAAGCTTATCTCCAGAGGGCTGTTCTATTATTTCCCTATTCAATGACAATAACGAATATTTGATTGATTGCTTCTGCACCTTTTTGTTGTTTCCCTTCTTTATTAAGCTGTGTTGCTAAAACTTCCCTACATTTATCAAAGATAGGTACTAAACAAACTGTTGGACAGTTGACTTGTTAAATTTCAGGAAACATGGATTCAATAAGTGGGTGTCTTGACTTCGTATACTAGTATGGAGACACATCATTCATAACCAATTAACAATAGTAAAATACTATTATGATACTCCAAAGATGTTTTATATAAAATTGACATTGTTCGTAGTGAGAGAAATGAATTCTCTATTAAAAAATATGAATCAGATTCTTAAAAAAAATATCAATGATTAAACATGTTAATTTTTTAGTAAACTTTAGTTGTAGATTAGTGTTTGAGACTTGTATTAGATATTTGCTTCTTCACGTCTGTTTTGGAAGGTAGACATGTATGTTGTGTTGTTTTGTTTTGGGGGTTGTCATGTTGGAAGTCATGGTGAGTGAACTGTTGGAATAACATACTTCGCGAACACTTTACGTCAGTCATTGGAATCATAAGTTCTCCTTTGAAATGTGGCAGATTTATAAGAAAAAATCACTTTTATCTGACCAAAGCAAACAAATTGGATCTGCATGATGGTATATGCAGTTCATTTACCTTTTTTTCTTTTTAATTTGCAGAAAGACGGCAATAGTTTGGATTACAGCACTTATCTAGATGCAAAGGTGTGTTATATTTCACTTTACTTTCTCCTCTGTTGGTTTATGGATAGTGGTCCATATTATAACACTTAACTAGGTTTTTCTGTGATTACATGGATAGTGTCTGAAATATGTTATGATGTACAATATAGGGAGTAAGATTAGCATGAAGCTGCATGAAATGCATAAGCATCTTGTTCATTTGACAAGTGCAAGTTGTAATTACAGATAGCTCTCTAGGTTGATTGTGATATTCCCTAAGCTCTTACTATCTGATAAACTACAAAAACCTACTGATGTTGACTGCTGCATTTAAATATGGACTTTACAAAGCTTGTTCGGTGTATGCTGAACTTACCACTTAGATCAGTCATGTACATTTTGTAGAGTTAAAATGAGAAATGAGAAATGACTTCAATTTGTGAATAATATATAAATGCCTTGTTTTTACTTGACAAGCATCAATTGTATGAGATGACTGTTTGTATGCTATAAAATTAGTAACAGGTTCTAATAAGATTTCAGTGAGAACAAGCTGGGAACAGAAATTACTCCAGTTGCTGCATTGTGTAGAAACCTATCATTTTATGATCCATCGTTTTGGAGAACCTGTTTCAATGCGTGGTCTTTCCTTGGAAATAGGGTACTAACCATTCATTTGCCATTTTGCATTGACAAGAGTTGAACATGTTGTGTGACTTTGCATTTGCTCGAGGTCTTTTTTTATGAAGCAATTTCCTATCTTAGAATAGTAGTTGTTATGACCTTTTTTCATTAATATTTTTACAATTTTTTTGGGCAGGGTGATGCTGATATCTTTTTCCCCACAGATTTCTGGCTTCTGGAACGTATGGATCATTATTGTTCTAGACAGCTGAAGCCAAACCAAGATAAATCGTTGAAGAAGGGAAAGAAGAGACGGACGCTTACGGTAATTTTTGGTTGTGTAGTTAGTGTTTCAATCTGCATTTTTCTCACTATAATTCAGATTTGCATTGGAATTAGATCTTAGTTACTAAATTTGATACTAAAGGTACAAAACACATTATGTTAGGAGATTAATAATTTATCAACTGAGAGAATCATTAAGCTGATCTTATAGTATTCCTATTTAAAAGGTCATTCACAATCCAGTTTACGTACTCCAGTTTTTTGTTGGGAATGTAAATGGGTTGGTTCCTGTCTGGTTTGGCGAAATTTGCGACCTACTTCCTTGAACTGGCTTCCATCACCTCATCCCCCTGGCCTGAACCTTTAAACAGACAGGCATTAGATAGCTGCATATTACCAACTAAAAAGGCAAAAACATGAAGAAAAGTATCCATCCAGACCAGTTACGTAAAATCTGATATGGGACATTAATTGGTCCCTTCTTAACTTGCTCTTTTTTTTTTTTTTTTTACACTGATACTTCAAGTGCTGAGTACCTGACTGATAATGGCATTTAAGAAACTCTTTGCAAATACTGCCTTTGGCTTACCTAATAACATTATTTTCTATTGCTATGAAGTTGTTCGAAATATCTGAAGTATGCTTTATTTGACACTTTCACCTTTCTCATGATGGCCCTGATGATTGGGTAAACGAGGATTGATTCGACTTCACAACCAAAAATTCGTTCTGAGGATTTACAAGGAAGTTCTATATAATTTTCTGTCACATTTTCTTTCTCGGCAATGGATGACCAGGAATGCTTCGTGGATGTGCTCATTTTCTTGCTGATGAATTTTTGAATTAAAGTAAAAGATGAAGAGAATAAAATTTTCACATAGGCAGAAGAGAGCAGACTATGGCAGAATAGGGGCAGCCTACTCATGTTGGTTAAAAGAAACCCTACATGAAACTAATGGCGGTTTAGTAACATATCGTAGAACTCTTTCAAGGCGGGTGCACCAAAACCCACTATTTGACTGAACTGCCTCAAATTTTAATCATTGAAAGCCACGAGCCATCCCACAACCTGTTTTTGATGCTGCACACTTCCTCTTTTTGCCCCTTCTCCTATTTTAGAGTTAATGATGTTGTGTGAAGACTGATGATGTTGTAATTGGAAAGAATGCGACGCCCATTTTATTTGAGTTCGTTTTCCCTGTAATGCAGAAATTAGCCTTGATAGACTACACTGATAAGTTGGCGGCTGGATAAATATAAGTTTGGCATTTTTTTCGTCTGAATACCTATGTTAACTAGCTGCTTCTGATGCCTGCATTTGCTGATTTCATGTAGCTCGACACGTCATCTTTTATGGAAGAATTCGGCCTTCCCTCTAAGACAAGAACCAAAGATGGATACAATCCCTTGTTGGATGATTTCAAGAACACTAAATTTTATCTCAGTGTTCCAACACATAATATCAAATAGACATCTAGCAGATTGAAGAGACCACGGGGTTGAGACTGAAAATGGTGTCACTTTCGTTGCTTGGAGATCGAAGAAAAATTAGATCTTGCTATATTCTGGATGCTATATGGGAGAGTCGCACATGCTTCTCTGTGATGCCAACATAAGATGCCATTCTTCTGGTTTGCATTTATTTCAGGAAATTGACATCAAGAGATCAATTATTGAAACCGGGACTCTTGATTACTTCAACTTCGTGCAGATAATTTTTATTTTTTTGTTTCAGTGAAGTTAATGTGCTTCTCATCTTCTAACTATTGTTATATTTTAGTATTAATAATTACAACATAATACGAGGAAACTGTATCCAAGATCAACCCATGTTGAGAGGTAGGTTTGCAATCTACCCTTCATTATCAATGTAAGACATGTTGCAACTCTTGTGGGCTTAGGGCCTGTTAGGCATGCTTTTGCTTTTGCTTCCACTTCCTGTAGAAGAGTGTTTGGATGAAGTTACCTTAATTTTTATTTGAGAATTAATTTTTAAAAGTATTTCCAATTTCTGAAGTCCTTTTAAAGGAAGTTACCTTAATTTTTTTTTTTTGGGAATTAATTTTTGAAAGTACTTCCAATTTTAGAAATGCTTTTAGAGGAAGTTACATTGGACTAATTTTCTCTAAACACTTTTATAACTACCTAAAATAGTTTCGTAAAATTAGTCAAATGGATTCAAAAGTAGCTTTTGAGTTTTAAAAGCTCTTTTTGATTTTTTAAAAGTCGTGCCAAATGGACTCTTAGTGTTGTTTCTCACCTCACGACCTGTAGCACTTGTTCTCTGCGAAGGTTAACTGATTTGTGTTTATAACAATCATAAAAGAAGACATTTCTGTGATATACTATGTTTGTGATTTGTGGATTTGCTTATTATAAATATTTTTGTGTATTTTTGGCATCTCCCTCAACTTCTTGTATTTGTAGATTTGCCCCTTCAAAAGCTTAAAATGCCATCACAGGCTAAATTAGATCTCATTCTTGCACTTTCTTATAGTTCTTCAAGGCCTCTATTAAGTGTTATATATATACTGATTGATTTTATTTTGATATTTGAAGATTCTTACCTCAAAGTTCATGCTGAGAACAATATTGTTGGCAGGAGGGAAGAAAGTTGCAGAATAACGATCGAGTCATTAGAAACCAAAATGACATTAATTTTCCCAATTTCGTCTCCATTTAGAGAGAAATGACTTCTCGGGAGGGATCGAAACTTGTTCTGTGTATAGTATTAAAAATTCGCATCAATTAAAGATGAAAGTAATACTCGAATACAAACTTCATATAGAAACTTATGCCCGCGTGTCTCACCCTATATATACACAAAGTTGACCTGAATTTGTAACTGTGACATTAAATTCGGGTGAGCCAAACTAATTTTACCAGTTTATTTTCTAAATAATGATATTTTAAACATATTTTGGGCCATAAGTTCAACTCTCAGTTCGACAATTGACGTTGCCTAGACCAAAAGGCTTACTCGAGACTTGAAGAGCTGAGGAGCAAATTCTGTTTGTGTGACATTGTGTTTTACTCTAATGACTTTATTTCTTGTCCATTCTGTCTAAATTTGCATAACAAAAATTCTTTCTATTAGGCATAAATTTGACGTTACAATTATTTTTGCTGTCTTGACAAAACAATATAAATCTTTCATGGTATAATTAGAGGTAGTTTAAAAACAAAGCAAAAAGTTGCACCCTCTAAAGATCAATTTTGCCCTAACCCTACACCCCCTGGAAGGTGTCTATTGTCTTTAAAGGACTCGAACACCAGTCGTGCTATGTGTACATTCGAATTGACAGCCCCCTCAGATGGGGGTGGGGCCGCGCATAATAAAAAAATCTCGAGCCCACCCATGTGAGGGGTGTTTCATTTGGAGTGTCAACCCCAGATATACAAATAGTATTATTGGTCGAACACAGCCCAGAAAGGCGCCATGAAGAGATCGAGGGTTGATGGCTAGTCAAGCAGAGAGCGCACCTTTCAGCTGATCTACAACAACCCTTACTTTCAGCTTCATTTCAAGTGTCATAAAATCTTATGCAAGCCGCAGGGCAAAACAAAGCATGAACAAAAGGGAACGTCGTAAAATCTTATGAATAACTGTTTTTCAAGAATAAAGTCTAAAAAAAAAGGGAGAAAAATCTTTGCTCAACTATTACCACAAAATAAAACACTTGTAGTAGACATAACAAACATTTAAAAAAAAAAAATCTGATACATCAAAGAAATGTCAATATTTCAATACTTGATTGGAGCAATGATGTCAAGTTGGGTGCCGAGCTTCTCTTCAGCAACTTTCTCCGCTTTAACTCTCAGTTTTGTCAACTGCTTCTTTCTCTCGTATGCTGCCTGAGCTCTCTCTTTCCTCTTCTTCTCAAGTTCCTACAGCATACATAACAATTACATTTAAAGATAGAATTTAACCAAAATATGTTAATTATATAGGAAACCCCAACATAATGGATGGAAACTCAACGAAAGTACACCACCACATAGAATATAGAAACAATGGTAGGTGGATGGGATCCACATCCACACGGATTCACAATAAAATAAAATAAAAATTATTGATCAGGTGGACAGATTAATTTCGTAGCAGATGCACAGAAGAAGCAAAAGTTAATGTTTGAGATGTGCAAATGTAGCAGAAGTATCAAGACAGGAAAAGCAGCATACAAACTCAGGCAATTTACAATCAAAACGAGATAAAGCAGCATAAATAAAGCAACAAGAACCTAAACAATACCAAACTTTTTAGACATTTCAGAGAAAACAAGAGTAAAACAAAAGAGAAATGCATATTACTAATTGATACCTTATATTTAATATTCTGAGATGTAATGGAATTTTAGCATGAAATTTAAGTAGGCAAATGGCAATACCAAACAAACAATACAAGGCCCATATCGAAAGGCAACTAATTGTGACACCAGCAGACATAATGTATTATTAAAACTCACCCTGATAGTATCATAATGGTTCCATCCAACCTCTGATGAGAGTCTACCCAACAAACAGTACTTGTGTCCAGCTTGAAGCCGCAAAACCCTGATTAGATAAAGCAAATGAGCCAAAAATATTGGATGTCGCGCATTGAGATTTATAAACTGACATTCAAAACTCACTTGAGAGCATCAGGAATAACCATCCTCTTTGTCTTGTCATATGGGGGTGGGATACCCTCGTACACCTTCAACCGAGCAAGCGCGGCTGCTCCTCGCTTAGTCTTGTGAGGGATCATCCTACAAATATAAATTGACAAATGACATGAGACAAGACCGATTCTTTCTAACACATTAAACTCAACTAGAATGTCGAATTACAAAGAAATCAAGCAACATCACAATAGCCTGACAAGACTTAAAATAAAGACCTCCTGTAGCAGTTTGATGCTTGAAAAACATTATTACATATATCATAGCTAGAAAATGCATTAAAAAAAAAAAAGGAAAAATTAAGTTCCTGATTCACAAATATATAATTGTTACCTATCAAGCATGGACCACAAATATTTCTATTCACACGCAAAATTGTAATTGCAGACCACAGATTATAACAACAAATGCTACTAACATCATGATATGGTTGTCATGTCCTATAAACAACCAAGTTCACACATCTACAGTCTATAAATCTCTTTAAATCAAGAACTATGACTTCAAGACATAAATCCATCCCAAAATACTCACTTTTATAAACAAAACAATAAATTCATTTCCATTTTCCAAACATTAGAAGCTAAATAAAATAAAGGAATACCATTCAGCCTACCAACATAGAAAATCACTACAGACTAATATCCAATGGGCATTTTATGATATCTAAGCATGCAAATGTTCAAGAAAGATTATATTTACATCTCAAAACAAAAGGTGAGCTATTTCCACACTATAAACAAACTCCAAATGGGAAAATGACTCCAAATGGGAAAATGGGCATTTCTAGATCTAATTACTCTGCAAAAAGATCAATTAAACTCTACAGGCCAAATCATAAAATAGGCTTGCAATGTACACGTCATGAAAGCCTGTGTGGGTGTGTTAAAGAAATCAAACGGGTATCAACTATAGACCAATCTGCATTGTTAACATATGTAAACCAAACTATACAATCTGGTGAGCAAAGTATCAGTGGCATTTAACATTTAAAAAAAAAATGCACTTTCAAGGAGAACAATTCTATTTGACACTAAACAAACCAAAGCACTAAGAATTTTCAAAAACATCTAAATTTACTAACATCTAAACCATACAAAGAGTAACCAATATACCAATTATGAAAATTTAATATATATGTTCATGACATGTACAACGTGTGTTCTAACACAATCTACACAATTCATTACATAAAATCAAACCCAGATGCAACTTTCTCAATCGACCCACTTAACAAAAATGAAGAAATCAACTGGCTTGTAATTATGCACAAAATTCACCAAATAAAGAAGCAAAAAAAGAACGTAAAAGGCATCATACCCACGGATGGTGCGCCAGAGGATCTTGGATGGAGCACGGAAATGGATGGGGCCATGGGACGGCTTGGTGTTCATGCGCTTACGAAGAAACCGCAAGTACTTCATCTTCTGGCGAACTAGGCCTCCTGACAAGCAGATTTCCTCGCACCTGACCACCACCACTTTCTGTCCATTCAAGAGCTCCTTGGCTAAGATGGAAGCAAGGCGGCCCAGCATGTGGTGCCTCGCATCCACCACCACTCTCTTCGCGCAGATTCCAGAGCCCGACACCATTGTTTCTCTCTCTCACTCTTTCTAGGGCTGCTTTGGAATGAAGATGATTTAGGGTGTCAATTAGGGTTTTTAATTTGCCCTTTTTCTTTTTTCAATTAGGTTGTCGTATTTATGCAGCTGTACACATACAGTCGCCCGTTTGTTTCGAATTAAAATCAAATTTTAATCTAAGTCTTAATATTAATCATATTTTTTATCGATTTCATAATTTTTTAACCACACATTTCAAAATTTTTAATCACAATCTACTAAAAAATTAATTTAAATTCTCACCAAACACCCACTAAATTTAAGAGAATTGACGTAAACAAGATTAACTTGAAACAAATACTGATCTGTAGCACTGTTTTTGTTTCTCGCTAAAAACTTGGGGTGTGTTTGGGAAATATTTATAAATAATATAAATTATAACACATACATATAAAAAGTAAAAAATAAATGAATAATATTTGTGAATTTTTCGAAATGTATAAATAAAAAACTAACTTGAGTGTTTATAAACATGAGTCCAATATAAACTAAACGTTATGTATTTAGAATGAGTTATACGAATTTTAATAATCTGACACAATTTCACAACGAGATATATAAATTAAATCGAGAAAAATAAGTATATTTCAACTTGAATTTAAATGGTCAAGTTCGATGTGACTAGAATCTAGCAAGTCATTCCATCGTACAAAATATTTTACAAAAAAGCTAACGAGCCCGGGATTAAATCCTGGGCTCCATTATTTTATTTCTGATTTAATCCTGAATAATAAAATCAATTTCACTTCATTGTTTCTACATTTGATTCGACCAACATATCATTCTTATAATAACTTTGATACATACGATTTTAAAAGGAGTAAAGCATAACAATGGTGGATGTGAGGTAGGGATGACAATGGGTCAAGCTGAGCTGGCTCGGCCCATTGCCCTACGAGCTCGATTCGTGCTCGTCACGAGCCGAGCTTCTTATCTGCTCCTTACTCACGGGTTGAGCTCGGCTCCGCTCGGCCCGACCAGGCTCATGAGCTCGCGGCTCATGATATGCGGAGTTAAAAATTGTACACGAACAACTTGTTACGTGTACAATTTTTTAAAAATAAAAAGGTATTAAAATAAAATTTTGTGATGAATATGATTAAATTAAATATCACTTACTTGATTACATGCAATTTCGACACATTTATCTTGCAGTCGATAATGAGCGTCTTCCCAATCCTTCACACACATTAATGCTTTCAAAATATTTTCTTTTAGTCGACTCTTGACCTCGGAGAGAACACTCTTCCCTACACTAAAAGCAGACTCCGAAGTTACAGTGTTAGTAATTTTTTGCCATTGCAGAAACAACTGGCCATCAGCATTCATACCCTCGCTAGAAATCAATTTCTTCTGAATTTTTCCTAATTGCATTGTTTCTAGGCATATTATAATTAAAGTAATCAATTAATTTTTAAGGCAACGCATTTNCACTAAAAGCAGACTCCGAAGTTACAGTGTTAGTAATTTTTTGCCATTGCAGAAACAACTGGCCATCAGCATTCATACCCTCGCTAGAAATCAATTTCTTCTGAATTTTTCCTAATTGCATTGTTACTAGGCATATTATGATTAAAATAATCAATTAATTCACTAGGCAACACATTTGGAGTATTACTCGATGTTTGAGTACATGCAGTGGGAGACAAACTACTACTACTACTACTACTACTACTACTACTAGATGAACCACATGCATATGGAGTTGAATCATATCTATATAAGTTCATACCTTGGAACAAATTTAAAACTTCAGCGTCATAATCTCCTATATTAGTGGGAGGAGTAGTTGTAGAGCCGGAAGGTACACGAGTAATATGTGTACCTATTCGTGAAGCATATATTTCATACATTTCACATAATGTTTGTTTCAAATTCCTATAAGTAATATGTACGTTAAAAGTTAAAATATTTGAAATTTGATCAATAACAAATTTAGTATCCGATAANTAATATTTGTACTCATTCGTTCTGCATATAATTCATATATTTCACATAAAATTTGTTCTAAATTTCTATAAGTGATAGGTACATTAAAAGTTAAAACTCTTGAAATTTGATCAAGTACAAATTTAGTATCCGATAAATTATATCAGAGGTCCATGATGCATGCTAACAGAAATAACATAGGCAAGTCTTCCCAATATTTTCTAAACTTTAATTCCATGGAATATATAACTGAACTGAAATCGGAGTCATTTTTATATCTATGAAAAATCTTAGCAATTATATAAAGACGTTCAAGGACAATACAATTAGTGGGATAATAGACTCCAGACAAAATATTTGTAGAATTATAAAAACTTGTCAAAATTTTTTTAATTTTAAAAATTAAATGCCAATCGTGCTCATTTAAAATAGTATCGTCGTCGTCTCTCATAGGCCTATTGTTATAAAATTCAGTAATTCAATGTTCGAACCTTCACATAATTTTAATAATAAATATGTGGAGTTCCATCTATGTCCTACGTCACTAATAAAGGTTTTTGTATGCGTCACCCCAGTTTGGGTACAAAATTCCTCAAATGCTTGTTTTCTATTAGGTAAAATCGTGATATATACTAGTACATTCCTAATTCTTTGGATTTCATCATTAACATGTTTTAGACCGTCTGTANACTATTAAATTAAAAATATGGCATACACATCGAATATGAAATAAATATCCACCGAAATCGGGTTGAACTACTCTATCCAATTTATTGATAACAACTTTATTTACACTATTGTTGTCGAACGTAAAAGAACGAATTTTACTTTTGCATTTATCTTCTCTAATAATGTTCATAATGGTATTAAATATATTGTTAGCATTGTGCGGGAACTCAATAATTTTAAAACCAATATTTTTTTATGCAAGACCCAAAGTAGGTCTATATAGTGTGCAATTGCAGTTATGTAATCTCTTTTATTAATTCATTCTCACAAATTCGAAGTTAAAGATATCACACTCCCATATTTTTCTAAATCCACAAT
>CAIGRN010196060.1:0-14520 GCA_903798345.1 Fraxinus anomala | reverse complement strand
AGTCTTTGCGTGTATGAAGACCAAAAAAATTAATCTGAGGGTATTATCGGAAACACAACGTTTGGCTGAAATTTGTCGCGACTTGAGGTGAGTGCAATTCACCTGGTACAGGTCCAAAGTTGATGCGTCCAAGGAAAATAAACGTGTCAGTAAATTCGTCTTCTTTATGCCACGTGACTTCACTCTTACTTCAGTAAGGCTAGGGGCGTGATGCACGTGAAGTGGGGTTCTTTCAATCTAGATTCCAGCTGTCTGCCAACATTAATACAAACGATAAATTATGGCGATTTCAGTTTATCGTGTCTTTTTTGTCGTTTTCTTTCTTCAATTTATCGCACAAGACTATGAACTCAAGTTATATTCTTATCTATATCACCCGAAATTGTTGCCGTGTCCATCGTGGGCAAAATAAAAGTGTTTACTTGTTGATGTGGCAAGAAAAGTGTAAGTATGATTCTTTTCAAGTAGACAAGATAAGACTTTTCAATATGAGTTGAAAAATACTTCTATCATATCACCATTGACATTATTTGAAAATCAAGTGAAGGAAAAGAAAAGAAAGCATTTCGAATTTGGTTCAATAACATACGAGCAAATTAAGCGCCTGNATGATTCTTTTCAAGTAGACAAGATAAGACTTTTCAATATGAGTTGAAAAATACTTCTATCATATCACCATTGACATTATTTGAAAATCAAGTGAAGGAAAAGAAAAGAAAGCATTTCGAATTTGGTTCAATAACATACGAGCAAATTAAGCGCCTGCCGAGTTCGAAAATAAAAGGATCAAATTGAGTAAGTTTCCAATTCAAAAGCAAAACCTGTTGGAATTGATCAAACGTTTTCGATCCAAAGTGTATCAATAAAATAGTGGGTGTTGCTGCTATTTGGATTCAAATTAAGCCTCTGTTTGATCTACATTATTTTTTTCATTTTTATTCTTCTACTCATTTTCAACCATACATTTTTTAATAAAATAATATTTTCCATCATATCAATAACTTTTCATTCTTTTTCAATCACATATTCTCCATCAATCTACTATTCAAAAATATATTTTTCCAAAATAATGTGACTCAAACACACCCTAAGAGCAATTAAATGACAATGCTATCACTAGCAACTTATATAATAGATGCATCGTTGTAAGGAAAGATTTTTATCCAAACAACCCCTTAATTAATAAACTAGGAATTTTTTTCTTTTTATCTCTGATTCTTGCTTTTCATGTATTCTTAGCCTGTATTATATTGACAAAATGTTAAGAACACTGCTTTGTGCTTAAGAATTTACATACTGAATAACGCGTCTTATCCATGTGCATGTCAACTCAAAGGGTTTGTCTACACGTACATAATTATATGTATATAATGTTGTTCACACCCTCACATGAAGGGGAACCCAAGCAAAGCAGATTTTCAAAAATAGGGTTCGTTAGATTTTTTTTCTAGCTACGCCCTTCTTCCATTAAGGAAAAAGTAAAGTTAGCGAGTACCAATTAGATACTAAGTTTGTGGGTTATCTTTAAAGAAGTTGGGACATAAACTCGTATATTCCATAAAACATGTATTAAATTCGCATTATCCTTTTAACACTGATGTTGCTTTTAATTATGCCTACTTGAATTAATTTTTCCTTTTAAGGATGCTTCCAGGAAAGACAATATCTCGTGCTCAAAGAAAACTTTGTTTTTAAAATAGTTGAAGCTAGAAAGTCTAATTCTTTGCATTAAAGTGTTAACATCAATTTTCTTATTTGATGCACAAAAATATACTACAGACAACATCCAGTGGTGACGAATTTTTTTCATGGCCGCCCTAATCTGAAAGTGGGTAATCGTATAGGAATTGTAGAGAGAATTATATATCGAAGAACCAAGAATATTCGTTAAATAATGTTACATGTTTTGATTTATATGTAGTAAAGGTTCAATGCTCCATTAATTGAATTTAACTCACAATAAACTAGAAAAATTCTAGATTATTACATAATAAAATTTAATATATAAACGTAAAATAGTATTCGATTCTCGGACAACCTAAGTTTTTTGTACTCACAACTGCTTTGGCTATTGTCCTTGCCACCACTAATCTAAAAAAAATCTGTTAGTTAAAATAAAGAAACGAGAATAATAAGAAAATACGAGAATCAAACAAGAACCCTGAACACGGTTTATGTGGAAATAATCCATGGGCAGAAGAGTAGAATTTATTAATATCAATAATGGAGGATTACGAATTATTCCGTAGAATGTGAGATTTTTTTTTTTGGAGGTTTACTCCTCATATATATAGGGCAAAGAAGAGCTTGAGATATGGTGGATTTCAATTATAAATTAGGATTTGAAAAATCTACCAAAATCAAGAACTGTTCAAATCTGGATAAGACCATCCCGGCTGTAAAGGGGTGGCCAACCGCTAGAACAGCTTCCTCACGTATAGCGATGGTTGAAACTCGTGTCTGATCGTTCGAGCGGGATCAATGCACGTAGTGAGCTTTAGTTCGCTGTGATCTTCTCCTTGCATGATTTCTTTATCTCCTATTACAGTTTGAACACCTTCAAATCTTCTTCTAGCTCAATACAAATCACCAATTCCCTATTTAACTCCCAAATTGAATTCCAACTTGAATTCCCAAATAGACTTCATGTAGAATTTTCAACTTGACTTCAAATAGAATTCTCAAATAATTTTCCAAATAGAATTCACATCCTAATTCTAACAAAAACAACTAATGATTTATCTTAACAAGATACACAAAATAGATGCAAATAACATTCCTTCTGTTGTTCTACGAGTGGGAAGTGGATGAGCCATTCATTGGCTCATGTCTCGACGAGTTCTGAGCACGAGTCGGATAGTAAATCACGCATGCTAGTGGCTCGCTGACTCGTGAGATAGACGAGCTCAGGAGTTGAGCTCATTCTTTATTATGGAAACTGCTAAATGTACATTGTAGGTGTACATTATGGTTGACAACCCTCATATGACACAATCTGGGCAATGATGTGAAAACGTGTTAGAAAAATCAAAGGAGATGATTATGTCTATGTAGAAAAATGTAAACTTTAATGTACACGTAGCGTGAGTGCTTTATCATGGTCGGTGTTGTAGAATGTACCTTTGCAAATACAGTTTTGGATTAAAGCCCATTAACAAACATGGTTAGCCACTCCAAGATGTCCAACTCTTTCCAAAGCTAAGGTTATCTCCAACCCTGCACCGAAGTTTGAGGTAAGTTTTGCCATTTTACACCAAATCTTACATCAACTAAAAATCATCTCCAACCATTAGACCAAAATTTATATCAAATCAACAGTGTTTAATCATTTTTTTTTAATTCTTAACTAACATAAATGACACAAATACCCTTAGCCCCTGTTTGGTGCACATTTTCAACCCAATAATACTTTTTTTATGTAATGAGGAATATGTGGTTGAAAAAGAAGGAAAAATTATTGATGTGATAGAAAATATTGTTTGATTGAAGAATGTGTGATTGAAAATGAGTAAAAGAATGAGAATGAAAAAAATAAATCTAAAAGGGGCTTAATCAATTTGTTTGGCAAATGAAAACAAATGGAAAAATTGACTTTGCACCATCTTGGTGCAAAATGGTGCTACATTGGAGATATATTGCACCAAAATTTGATGCATTTTGGTGTCTCCTTTGGAGATGCCGTAACTCCTGGATAAAGCCCAAATATTATAATCCTTGTACAACCATATAGCCTAAATTCCAAAAAAGAAACCCTAGTTTATAACTCATTGTTCCCTCAATTTTCCCTTTTTCTTCACTTTTCGGCCACTACTCTCAAAACCCTAGCCACCGCGAACAATGCCGCCCAAGTTCGATCCTTCCCAGATTGTCGACTATTAGAAATTAAATTCAAACAATCTTTTTTTTTCTTTAGCTGAGCCATGTTGATGTTGAATAAATCTTTTGAGTCCAAGTAATAAAGTAGACATTTTGAATCCAAATTATCGATTTCTCGACAAATCTTTACTTTCAATTACACAACTTTAGTCAATTTAATTTTAACGATATAAACAAATTCACAATAAAGATTTTGATTTAAAAAAAAGGAAACATAACTAAAACCCTACAAACTAAGAAAACATAAATACATGGGAATTTTGGAAGAAAACATAATTGAGATTCACGATTTCACTTAACCATCGCCTAATTAATTTCTCTACAAGCCAATTAAAAAAATTATTCATTTGCGATATTAGATCCAATTTTTCAAATTTAGCTAATTACCTATCTCGATAACTCTAATTGATTAGTTTAACCTACTATATCTCTATATCGATTAAAACCAAACAACCATATTAAATTTGGGTCACCTAAGGTTAAGGGTATATCTCCATTCCCTACAAGAACTTAAAATTTTTACTATTTGATCTAAAATGTACAATCGTCTATCGAAGCTGTACAAATCACTAAACACAATCATCTATTTGCCATATAAATAAAAATACAATAACAACAATAGTAAAAGCACATGAACATAGGTAATATAACATCAAAGAGCAAATATTGAAAATCAATTAAATCTAGGTCAAGCTACTACCATAAATCTCAATACAAATAATTAGCCTATTTTATACGAATAATAAAAAAGGAGAATAATTGTAACAATACATGACAAGATTGGCAAAATAATGGAAAAAATACAATGTTATAGAAAAACCCTTTTGGTTGGATTCATGAAGATAAAAATGTAACTCTTGATTTTTCCAATATTTCTTCAACTTCTTTATTGCTTATTCTCTCGTGCTCTTGATTTGCCCCCAAAAATGCCAAGAAAATCAAAAGAAAAGGAAAAGAAAAAGTAACGAAGAAAGAAAGAAAAAGAAAAGGGCGGGAAGAGGAAGATGCCCCCAGAGTGACTGCCCATTTTCTGCTTTTGAAAACCAAGCCAAAATAAAAAATTTGCAGCTCAAGCCTCTGCGTTTTGGATTGAGGATTAGAAAATGCCCCAAATTTTCCTTTTTAATTAAATCTGGCGCCTAGACGCCAATTCTCTGCCAAAAACAAGAAATTGGTTTTATTTTGCATCTAAGTCCTCTAGATAATTTTATGTCATGTCCCTAAACTTTGATCTTGTACAATTTGGTCCTCAAATTTTGACTTTCATATTAATCACGTCCTTCATAAATTGCATCCAAGGTCCTTAAACTTTCTGTACTTATGCATTTTGGTCCCCACTTCATATTTTTGTACACTTTTGATCCATTTTCACTTTCTTTTCCCTTGTTCTCTTTCTTTTTGGGGTTTTCACCTATAAAAGTTAAAATTACACAATTGTGAATAGAAGTTCGTTTTATTTAATCAATAATTAATTTGTTAAAGTATCTAAAAAGTGTGCAAAAACATCGTTCCAATAATTCAAATACCAAACTGTCTTTCCTCTACATCTGGTCAGAGTTCTGAAGATCGAGGAAAGTTGACTGAAGTTCTAGTCTGTGAAGAACAAGGCGTTCTTCGTTGATCCACGGGAGATAGACGATTTCACAAGGTTAGGAGTGTTGTAGGGTAGCAGATTTCACGAAGAGATTTGGCAACAGCAGCTAAGGATTGGTGCATGGGAGCACAGGATCCAGGGAGAATTGTAAGGAGTATAGTTGAGAGATCAGACTGTACGAGTCGTCTAGTCTAATAGACTGTAAGTTTTTAAAATAGTTTATAGTGGATTTACTCGCAAAGTGCCCGGAATTTTTCCCAGTTGGGTTTCTCCTTGATCATCATGGTGTTGATTTTCCTCTTTTACTTTGTTTATTGATTGATCATATAAATTGGTATTCAAATTTAAGAATAAAATGACTTGCATGTTTAATCATCTAGAAAAGAATTAAAAGGTGACTTGTTGTTATTTAATTCGTTATATATAAATTGCGGTATTCAAATTTAAGAATAAAATGACTTGCATGTTTAATCATCTAGAAAAGAATTAAAAGGTGACTTGTTGTTATTTAATTCGTTAGTAATTTTAAATTCTGCATTATACACTTATTCACCCCTCTCTAAGTGTTGTTAGGGTCGAACTACGCGTTTTTCAGTTCGAATGTGCACAATTGTCTACTTTGTAGTCCCTGTCACTTGTTTGACCTGGTTGTTCTTTCAGCAACACGATCCACATCTCATATGAGCAAGTAAAGCAGAAACAGCAGCAAATTGGGCAAACTCTGAACCCCACGAATTGACTAATATTCCACCAAAACTGTTTGGAGTGATAATTGAGTAGCTAATAGAAGTCCGTCACGAAGAGCAATCAGTTTAGAAACTTCCACCAAAAAAGTACTCACCGCCCTCGTGGCCTGGGGTGCCAACGCCTACCTCGAGAATCTTTGCACCAACCCCAATCCACTCCTCCCTCAAACTTCCTTGCTAGTGTTTAGCTTCAGCAGCTCCTCGCCTGGTGCTCTACCACTCCTACCGTTAGCCAGCATCGCCAACTCAGCTCCCGCTCCATCTCCCCCAGCCTCCCTTCCCTTGGACCTCAATTTGGCCGCCACTTCTGCCGGCACCGAAGCCTCCCAAGCCAAACTACCGAACTCCACCTTATGCATTTCAAATTTCATTAGTTTGTCAAGTAATCGTTTTTTCACGCGCCAACTCTACTTCGTTTCAACAATAGAAGTAAATAAATACAACCTTGCTTCATGTACAAAAGCAGTTGACAGATACACAGGTGTCAACCCATTGGCAAAAGATTATCTGCGAGAAGCTTTATTCAAATAAATAAGCTTCAACGGTCGGTAATGACTGGCCTTTTCATATGCAAGTAACGATGGATAGTTATAAATTGAGGCGTCACTGTAATCTGGATTTAAATCACATGAAATGAAGTCGAACAGAGGTAAAATCCATAATTTATTTATTATTTTTTTGATTGCTAACGCATTTAGAAAAAAATGAAAAAGAAGAAATATTTCTCAGGAAAAACTAAATATTAATCTTCAAGTTATTGTTTGAATAGCTATTTAATTCTTCAACATTTCAATATAGTTACACCACGAATATCGAAGTACAAACACAAGAACCTTCCAAATCTTTATTGATTCATAATGTTCATAAAAATATATACCGCTTCAAATATTTAAATAGAAAGGAAAGTTTGATAAATAATAATCTAACCTTTTAAAATAAGACATTTGAGGGTCACTCCCTATTTTATGTATAGAGCTCATTCGTGATTTTTTCCAAAAGATGAATTGATCTCCGATTCATTTCACGTCCTTCGTTTACAAAGATTTAGATAATTTGCCATGATTAATGAAGATTGATTTTAAACAAATGTTTTACATTTTTTTCTCGACGTTTTAAATTAAGTTTGTATACAATGTGTAGATACCTCATGTAGCCCACATGCTAATGTTTAATCTTACTCGAGCCTCCATTTATTGTTTAAATATAGTCAAATTATATTTTTTTTTTAAAAGTAAAGAAATGTATGATGATTGGAGTCGACACGTGTTGTACTTACAACCATAAGAATGTCAATTTGACTTGTCGACTCGAACAACTCTCGGCTCGACCAGTAAAAAGCCCAAGCTGGCTCGAATTGTAGCTTGGGCCAAGCCTCATTTTTGTGGCACAGCCAGAGTAGAGCTGCCCGTGTATTAGGTCAAAATGGCTCGCGACATGACTATTTTGGCCCGTGTTAACAATTGTAGTTGCCTGTAGCCCGCTTGCACCCGCAAAGCTGCTTGCTTTGCCTTCTGCCTACTTTTGCAAGCGGCCAGTACAAAAGTAGGCAGAGACAACAGTAGCTGCTCGCTTTCGGCTATAGTTGTTTGTTAAAACAACAAAATTCAAATTCCATGACTTGAAAAGAAAAAAAGAGTCGGCTTGGTATGGCTCGAGCCGAAAGGTGGAGCCAAGCCTTGATTTTTTGATTGAGCTTTGGCTTGGCTCGGGTCAAAAAAGTTTGAGCTATTGTTTATCCGAGCCGTGATCGAGCCGTAACCTTCAGCTCGCAAGCCAGCTCGTTTATATCCTTGTATAGCCATTCATTAAATAGTGAAGACCTAAATAGAATGACGTAAGATAATATTTATTTCTCGTTTAACAATCATTCTTTTAAAATTATTTTTCTCTTATACTCATTTTAACCACAGATTCTTACAATAAAATGTTTTTTTACCTAAATTAAATTTTTGTTTCTACTTTTTAATTCATACATTTTTTCAAAAATTTACCATTAAAATCTCATTCTACTAAAAATGGTATTATCTTTGCAAATGGTAGAAGGACATTTTTGGATAGAATAAATCTATTCATCACCATGACGTTTAACATCTGTCTAAGTGACATCATTTACGTCATTAAATTACATGTTCAATTAAATACAAGAATTTATAATTCATTTATTAGGACTTATCACATGTTAACACCTAAATTGATGCTCTAGCACTACTGATATTAGATAGATTAGTGTAATTCATCATCATTAGTGTTAAACACTGGTTTAATTAGGTGACAACACATAATATATCCAATTAAATGAATCTAATAATAACACATTTAATTATGTTTATCATTTAATGTCACATAAACTGGTGTTCAAGTACCACTGATATTAAATAATATTATTCGTGTTAGATATAACATTATTCTTTTGGATATTAGTATTTTATGAGTAAGGGTGATGACAGACGGAGATTAGAAAGTGGAATTGCCGGTATTTAACTATTTAAGTAATAAAGAGTGGTTGGTTTTTGAGGTTTTGAAAACAACTGGATGAAAATGACTCAAATGAGAGAAGTAAAAACTTTGATTTTTAGAATTTGAGATTCATAAAAAATAATTATAAAAATGTTGTATAATTAAGATAGCCTAGGGTTTGTCCATAGTTGAGACAATATTAAATGAAAAAAGTGCATACGTGAGGAATTTATTTGTTAACTTATACAATTTTATTTAATGTATTAAATATGTCTTTATTTTATTTATCAATTATTATTAGCAATAATTAAGAACATGAACACATCATCCAAATCCCAAAAAAAATCAGCACCACATGTTATACAAATGTAATAATTGAAACTGGCAAACCTGCCCACAACATGACAACTGAGTACGGGTGTGTTTGATTGATATTATTGAAGAAAAAATATATTTTAAATAGTGATATAATAAAAATATGTAGTTAAAAAGTATGACAAAGTTATTGATGTGATGAAAAATATTATTTTACTAAAAAATATGTGATTGAAAATGAGTTTTTAAAATAATATATTTTGAAAGAACGTGTATCAAACATGGACTTCATAATAAATTACTTACCCCTATTAAATTTATAATATATATTTTCTTTTTTTTTTCACCATACATTTTTCAATAAAATAATATCACACATAAATAAATAAAATAATTCTTTCTTTTTCAATAACACATTTTCTAAAAAAAAAAAATACTATTCCAAAAATTATAACATAAAATAATTGGCCAAACGGGGATTAACTTAAAGATCTGACATCACCTTGTATTCATAAAAATAATTATTAACAAATAATGACATTACTATTTTATAATTAGCCCATGTTTGATATCTATTAAAATTTAAATTTTAATATAAGTCAAAATCACAATCAACTTTGACCATATATTTCATGGTTTTCACGAGTTTTCAATCACACATTTTATAAAATTTTATTAAAATTTACTAAAGATGTGAATTTAATCCATACTAAAATTAGATGGTGTAACAACTTCTCTTAATATTTATTACATTGATGTTAGCTGTCATCAAATTTGAAAATTACAGCCAAGTATTAGCTCTAAATAACAAACATACAAACTCAAATACTTCGTTCTCAAATCTACAAAATTGAAAAGTCGTGAATTTAAATGGACCAAACAAGGACATCTTTGCTACATCTCGTATAGTTAAAAATGAAAAAAATTATATTTATTTTTGACTAAAGTGAAAATGAATGTACAAGTAAGTCCTATCATACATAAAAAAGAAAAAGAGGTCATCGTATAGAAACAAGTAAAACGAATATGTGGTGGAGAGAGTTCCATTAAAATTTTAAAAGATTGAAAGCATTTTTTAAACTAAAAGTAAGTTATGTCAAGATAATTTACTTAATACAATTTTGCTTATAAGCCAAACCGACCAAAAATTAAGAAAAATAAAAGTAGTAGAAGTGAGCCCGTTAATGACAAAAAGTGGGTCCATGCAAACGTAGAAAACCTCATTAATTTTTTATTGGGTGGCTAATTATTCATTTATTAAATTCTCCCCCCAGTCATCATAAATACCAATCCTCTATCACAACTTTTTACACAGTATTGACTATTGAGTATACCAGCTTTCAGACCTACAACTTCTCCTCTGTTTTCTTCCCACACCCCGCCAATGACGAAAGAATTCGAATCTCACGTGGAGCCAACGGAGGAATACTCCACCAAGGACTACCATGATCCACCACCTGCGCCTCTCATTGATTTTGATGAGCTGAGCAGCTGGTCATTTTACAGAGCAATTATTGCTGAGTTCGTTGCCACTTTGCTATTCCTTTACATCACAGTTTTGACTGTTATTGGCTACAAAAGCCAGATTGACCCAGCTCACGGAGGCGACGACTGCGACGGCGTTGGGATTCTTGGCATTGCATGGGCTTTCGGTGGCATGATTTTCATTCTTGTTTACTGCACCGCCGGTATCTCTGGTCAGTTTTATAAGTTTCAGCCAGCTTTTCCTATAGATTTTAATTGGTACCGCGCCATAACGAGTAACTTACTAGTGAAAATAAGCAACTTTTTCATATTGTGACAGGAGGACATATTAACCCGGCAGTGACATTCGGCCTGTTCATGGGACGAAAGGTGTCGCTGATCAGAGCAGTGCTTTACATGGTAGCACAATGTTTGGGTGCAATCTGTGGTGTGGGATTGGTGAAAGGATTCCAAAAAGCTTACTACAATCGGTATGGTGGTGGAGCAAACGAGCTTGCTCCAGGGTACAATAAAGGGGTTGGTTTGGGTGCTGAAATTATTGGTACCTTTGTTTTGGTCTACACCGTCTTCTCAGCCACTGATCCTAAGAGGAATGCCAGAGACTCCCATGTCCCTGTAAGCACTTTTTTTTCTCTGCTAACCCCACCCCTAAGTCTCATCAATCCCCAAGAAAGGATTTTTCCTCAGCCTCAAATTTTTTGTCACTAATCTATCGTAAGAATACAACATATGGGGTTCATCAAGGTCCTAAATTGACTTGTACACAGTCAATGGGCAGTGATAAGTTCTTGACCCAAAGTCCATCGGTGAACTTGAGTTTATGGAAAATTCTGGATTATATCCTTGTAAATATTGATTCAATCTTACATATATGAAGGTATTGGCTCCACTTCCCATTGGATTTGCTGTGTTCATGGTTCACCTTGCCACCATCCCCATCACTGGAACTGGCATCAACCCTGCTAGGAGCTTTGGAGCTGCTGTCATCTACAACAAAGACAAGGCCTGGGATGACCATGTATGCCACCCTTTTACCTCTTTTACTGATTATACATGCACACAATAAGGTTGATCAATCCTTTTTTTTTTTTAATGTAATTATTTATGTAGAATGGTAATGACATAATTTGTATAAGCAAGTCCCTAATCTATCTTTTAAGTTTTTAGATGAGGGTATATTAATTTGATATAAAAGGAAGTAGGAGGTCCCGAGTTCAAGTCTCGCTTCCACTAATTTATAAAATTGTGCACGAGGACACATTTTCAACACATAATTTAATAAATTTATCTCCCGTTAACACACTAATCTTTTAAACGAGGTGTTACCAAAGAGAAGATAGGACTAATATAGATGTTCATATTCAGTGGATTTTCTGGGTTGGACCATTCATTGGAGCTCTCATTGCTGCGATCTACCACCAATATATCCTAAGGGCAGGAGCCATCAAGGCAATGGGATCTTTCAGGAGCAATGCTTAAGACAATTGTGCATTTGTTTGATGATCCATTCTCACAAGTGAATGAAAGTGGAGAGGACCTTGAAAACTGTACATTAATTCCCTGTGGATATAGGGTTTCTTTAATTTGTAATCCTATCATTTCCCTTTTCCTCTTCTTTTGGAAGTATTTAAGTTGTGTTGTATTTTCTTTTAAGTACTTCCGTATCTATGATGTAATTCTTCATAAATAAGTATAATGGTTTGTGCTTCCTAGACTCTCTCTATAACGCAGACACACATTTACGTAAGATTTAGATGAGATAAACATAAAATCAATAATGCTATAAGTACATTTTTTTTAAACTTAATTTCGATAGAGAAGACTTGACGTGACACAATTAGAAGATGGAAAAAAAAAGGGCCACTCAAGTTTGATCACGTCAACTTCGATATCAATTCTATTAAAATTTCACCGAAGAAAAATGGCCTATCAATTCGTAAAATATAGAGAGCGCAGTTGAAAAGTTTATCTTTCCAGCTCATTTGTTATGGTTTCAATCCTAGAACATGCTTATCCTCAACTTGTATATCATTTCAACGTACATGGATGGGACATGGAACCTCCGAGTTTAATTAAACGACTCTAATTAAAAAGGATCAGGAAGAAGGTGGCTTCTTCAAAGTGTGATAATATGTATGTTTAATTATTGAAATAATTATAAGGGATTGTTTGGCAAATTTTTTTTATAAAAGTTGATAAAATATTAGATTGAAAAATTCATATAAGTTATGAATACTGTAAAATTTGTGATTAAAATTAATTGTTAATTTTGATCTCAATTTTTTAGCAAATTTTAAGACTTTTTTGAACTATCATTAAACCTCCTTAGAATAAGACATATTGTTAGGTCATTAATGCTTCATTATATGCTTTTTTAATCTAATTTCCCAATCATTTTTAGCGATTGATTAGCTAACCCACCTTATCTTGTCCATACGTAGGTTTGACTTTCTAGTATCTTCTCTAATTTCGAGATAAGTTATTTTAATGAAAATGACCCCAGATGACATAAATGTTGTCAACTCTTGGGCTCGAAATTCCTATATAACTTAAACGATGCAATAAAAACTTTTTTCATTTCTTTTATTAACGCATTTATGTATCGAATTTCATTCACTCCACGATTGAATTTTATGTAAATAAACCTATGAAGGAGTATAATGCACATTTGTAAAAGTGACATGACGGTTTTCACGATGGATGAAGAATAAGTCGACTCCTATAGTTTACAATAACAGTTATTGTCATGGGATTTAAAGGTTATTTATTTAGCCGTCATGGTATATATAACATGTTTTAGTGTTTTGAGAAAAAGAGATGATAATTCAAATTTAAAAATTATTGCATTAATATAAACATTTCTTTCGTCTTTGTACAACATAGAAAACTAATTCATCACCAACAATGTAGATATTAACTGTAACATTTAACTAAGACGAGTTTGGGTAAAAGTTGAATTGAAGAAACGAATAATCAAATTAGTAGACGCCTAATCTTGAATACAGGAGAACTGGAGAAAGTGAAATATATTCATTCGAAGCTTTACTATTGGTACATTAAAGTGTACACAAGGTGTTACACTCCTCTCACATGAGGGTGAGACCCACTTTAATAAAAAATTATTATTCAACTGGGTCCCACCTCCATGTGAGTGAGGTGTAACCCATTGTGTACATTTTTTGATGTACAAGTATATAATTCTATTCAAAAATATGTTATTCAACTTTGTTATGTTTTTATTCTCACTTCTTTATTATTATTATTATTATTTTCTTTTTTGTTCTTTCCTAGAATTCCTTCATTTTTTTCTCTCCTCGTTTTCAATTCTTATCTTAATGCATGTGGGCCTCGCTCTTTCCCACATGGGATGGATCGCCACCCAAACATGGTGAATGACATAATTTTATTTAGGACCAGACAAAACTTTCGAACCAATTTGGATCGAATCAAGCGATTTTTCTTAAATTAAATATCCGAACATATATATCAAAATCAATAATCGACGAATTTGGTTCAGTTCTAGATCAAGAACTAAGGAACGAATAAGAATCGAATCTTTCTAATTTTTTATTAAATAAGTTAAATTATTTTAATTATTTTAAAATACATTTTCCAACTAATTAATTGAGGCAACAAATATAATATTTCTATTCAGTCTAAGCCCAACTTTTTAATTTAAATTTCAAAGAATCAAAATTAAGTAACCTAAGTTTTTCTCAATTATTTTGCAGTTTCTCAAATAATAGAAGCTGAGCGACCGCGCATCTCTTCATCTTACCCTTTTTAATCTATTTATTGAATTTCCTCCACTTTGATCAAAGTAAACTTCATCTCATTTCTTTCTAATAATTTTGAACCAGACTATATGCGGTCCTAATTTTATTTATCAAACCAGACAATTTCATTTTATTGCTCAACATTCATAGCTCTATTAAAATCATCATAGCAAAAGGACATAATTCAATTTCCAAAACAAAGGAACTTTTTTTCTCTTTCCTAATTTTCCTTTTTTTTTTTTTTTTTTTTTTTGCAAGAACTGTTTGGTAA
>CAIGRN010196028.1:0-14039 GCA_903798345.1 Fraxinus anomala | reverse complement strand
AAACGCATTTTGTAGGTCATAAAGGCTAATCATTGCAAACGAATATGCAGGTTTTAGGTGACGCATCTCTGTTACGTTTGTAGAACACCGCTCCATCTAAACCATCAGACGTCTTTGACGTTTGAATTGAATGCTCAGGATGAACTAATTGTTGAATGGCCATGATGGATCTTGATTTGATCTGACTGTTGAGGTTATGCGCCTCTACCTATGAAAGGTGGCATTCGTTTTCCTTTGTAGAATTTTTACTTTTGATTGCGAAAATTGAAGCCATCCATCTTCTGAAAATACTTTCGGACAAGGAGTATTCAAATATTCTAGCGATGTTCGACGATTTTGTGTGAATACTTTCTCCAGAAAACACGCATTCCAAATTTCATACATTTTTTCTATTATGACATTTTATTTGAAATAAGTTAAAACATTTGCAAGATTCGATCAAATGAAAATATTAATGTTGAATCAAAAGTAAGTGAAGATGAACGAATCAATAGATTGTGTGAAGTTATTTTTGGTCTACGTTATAGAAATGTGAAGGGTGTCGAGCATCTTTTTAAACTATTGTAGTGAAAATGATGCGCTGATTAAATCTCATACTACGAAAGATATTTTTCAGACGGTACTCAATACATCTATCATTGATGATCATGATCCACATGAAAAATTGTGTTTTAACAACTATTTCTTCAAAAAAAGACATTTTAAGCAGTCGTAACCTTAAATAATTAATTTATACAAAATGAAAAAAAAAATACTAAATGTAGTATGTGCATTGCAAAAAATTAAGAATCAAGTTGAGTTTGGTTTGGGTACAAAAAAAAAAAAGAAAGAAGTAAAAGACTTTAGATGTACATTTCGGCAAATAGACGAATTGAAGAAAATATTGTCAATTTAAGTTTGTTAATTTATAGTAGTATGAATTTTTATAAATTTAAACATTTATTATTTTATATATTTGTTGGGCCTTAAAGGATCTCAAAAAAATTATTATCTTATACATTTAACGGGGTTATTTATATAGTACACTAGCACAAGTCGGAATTGAAGAATTTTATTATTTAAACAAGATTATCAATTTAGACTCTGTTTGGTACACATTAAAATTTTCATTCTCATTCTTCTACTTATTTTTAACCACACATTTTTCAATAAAATAATATTTTCCATCACATCAATAACTTTTCCTTCTTTTTCAACCACACATTCTCCATCAATCTACTATTCTAAAATACATTCTTCTTATTACAGAATACATTCTTCCAAACTAATGTGGTCCAAACGCACCCTTACTGAATATTCATTTATCAAGAATTTTTTACTGTATTAAATTTGTTATTGAAAAGAAAAAAAAAAATGTGTAACAATTTTTTTTTAAAAGAAAATTTTCAAATCAAATTGAATAAAAACGAGGAACAAGTACAAAAGGCTCAAGCACAAAAATAAAGAAAGACCACGCGGTTGGCGCATATTTTTAGCTCCTTGTCATTGGATAGTGAACTTGATTTCAATTTTTCTTTGCCTAGCATACGAGTTCTATATATGAGTTCGTTGAATTTTGATAGAATTTAACTCTTCTTATCTTCAAGGATAAGAATCTTGTTCAAAGTCTAAGTACCAATAGGATAATATCGAAAATTCATTGTCAAATCAAATTCTAAAATTAAATTCAAGATTATTTATTTATTTTCATAATAAATAAATAAATTTTGAGAAGACATTTGTAGATATCAAAAAAATAAAAAATAATAAAACAATTAAATGGATTGAGTCGAATTTTAAATATGCAACCCTTTAAAGTCTAATAAGCTCATTTGGATTAAAGAAACGTGAAAAAGACCCATTCTACTTTTTAAAATTCATAATTATATTTAATTAATTTATTTTATATAAATGTAATTGCATGGTTACAAAGTGGTTACAAATCTCTCGGCCAAAGGTTCATAAAAAATCTCAAGTGCAAAAAAATTTCCAAAAGTAAGAAGAAAAGAAGAAACTCTCTTAACAAAGTCCAGGTAACATCAAGAAGATCAAAATCTCCTTCAAATCAAAACAAATTCAAGTCTCGAAGTCCAATACAAGATGTCAAATAAGTTAATTTCTCAACAAATTAAGTTTTCAACAAACTTTAAAATTTAGAATTCAAGTCACGGGACCCTTCGTCTTCAAACTCTTAGATCATTAATCATTGGATTTTGCAACCCTTCTCCTACAAGAAGATCAACATCTAAGGTTTTTCTCAAAAATATAACTTGTAATAATTTTTATATTTTAATACATGAAATTTGACGTACAATAAGAAAACCATTAATTGATGGGAAAGTTTTTTGAGATATATTGTGCTAGAGTACTAACCTGAAGTTTCTGTTTCAAATCTTCTAATTCTTTTTTTGCAGACTGAAGCTTTTCAACTGCATCATTTTTCTTAGAAGAAACAGTTGACATTTTGGTTTGCAAATCACTTAACTTGGACTTATATGAAGCCAGTTCTTGAGTTAGCTCCCATTTTTTCTGAACTTCTCTTTCCAACTGTGCTTCTGCTCCTGAAATGCGGGCTTCGGCTGCTAATTGAAGTTCAACAGCTCTTGAGTGCTGCTTTCTTAATTCAGTGATGGTGCTCATGTGAGAAGCAAGCTGCTTTTCAGAGATTTTCTTCTCGGAAAGAGCCAAATTCAACTTTTCGTCAAGTTCTTTGGCCTGTTTACTGAGCTGTAAGTTGGTGTCGGCTAAAAATTCCTTCTCTGCAACATACTGTTCAGCTTTACCTTTTGCATCCAAAATCATTTGTTTCAAGTCTTTATTCGCATTCTCAGAAGAAGCTAGCTTCACTTCAATCTGATCAAGCTCTTCCTTCACAGCTACATATCTTTCATTTGCTTCAGCTAGCTGCTCTTGATAACTTTTAACTTGATCTTCAAGACTCGTTAATATCTCTTTCAAAGATTTTGCCTCGGAATCTCTTCTGGTGAAATTAGCTAATGCTTCTTGGAGTCTTTGCTCTGATTCCCTTGTTAGAGTTCTGTGTAAAGATTCAAGCTCTATGCTTCTCGCAGTAGTTTTCTCCAACACTTTTCCCTGTTCCTGTAACTGCCCCTCGGCTGACTTGAGCTTCTCAATAACTTCATTTTCTATCATTCCTGCAGCCTTGAGGTCATTTTCTATGCTCTCCAATTTCTGTTGAGAAATACTCAATTCATTCCTCAAAATCTCAAAAAGATTTTCCACTTCAGATAGCTTCTCATTTGAGGTCTTTGACGTGTCTTTTAAATTTCTATTCTCCTCTGTGGTCATACGCAAGTGCTTGGTCAGTTCTTTTTCCTTTTGAGTGGCAGCCTGTAACGCAACCTCTAGGCTTGAAGTTTTCACTTGAACAGCCTCAACTTGTCCTTTAAGTTCAGAAACCTTCAGAGTGCTTTTCAAGAATTCTGATTCTGCAGCCGCACATTGCTCTTCAAGTTCCTTGATCCTATATTTTTCTGTTTCAAGAAGCAACTCTAATTCGCTCACTTTTTTACCAGCCTCAACTGCCTTAACTTGTGATATCTGCATTAGATCCTCAAGTTCGACGCTGCGCTGATGGGTTGTATTGGCTCGTCCCTCGTGCTCAGCACATTTTTCTATGGCTTTCTTGAGTTCTAGCTCAAGGTCGGAATACCGAGCAGTTGATATTCCCAATTCTTCGTTCAATTCATTGATGCGAGCTTCCTTTGATGCTAGACTCTGCTCCACTTCTTGCGCTTGTGATTTCATACGCTCCAACTCCCCTTGAACTGTAGATAATTCGGCAGCGGTACTCTTCATTGCCTCTTCTACTTTCTGATTTTCTGTAATCTTCTTATACAAGCTTTTCAGTACAAGTTTTTCATCTGCCGTGGAGATTGATTCCACAGTGATGGTACGACCCTTTGCATCAAAAGACGACTCCTCTATTTTAATGACTTCTCCATCAAGGGCTGTTTCAATGTCCTCTACTTTCACCTGAAATGAAATTAACGTCTTTTTTTCAAAATATATTTTTCTTTCCTTTTCTTTAATCACGCATTTTTTAATAAAATAATATTACACACAAATTCAAAATTTTTCTTATTTTTTAGCGACACATTTTCTATCAATCTACTATTTGAAAATGCATTTTTCCAATTTAATGGGGGCTCAAACAAGTCCTAACAAAGAAACACGGGCCACTTTCAAAGAGAACTGCAAGAACATCTCAGCTAAAGATGCTTTATCGATAGAAATGCTTAGTACAATATCATACAGGTTGATACAACAGAAGAAACCTGAGACCATGAATTCATTAGCTGCTCAAACTAATATTGTATTTTGACTTTGGGAAATACCATTTTTAGAACCAATATTTTCTTGAATCAATCATGCTATGAGTACGTTATGATTTACATTCTTCCACATGGACACTATCATTTCCATTGATTTCCCCAACATCTTTTCACACCATTGACAGATTGTGCCCATAGGGGCATGTCAACAATAATATAAAGCAAAAATGTATATTTAGCATTTTCCTTCTTGAATATAAAATTGTTGGGATGTATGTCCAAATGTGTTCTTCGACATTATGTTTTGAACAAATAAATGTTAATTTAAAATGTATCTTGATCACGGATATATTATAAATTGAGTGTTTAAGTTGTGAAGTATAGAAAAAATTTATTTTAAAGTGATCAAAGCTAATTGTAAGTGACCACTAAATAAAGTCGAACACTTTATTTTGATAAGGTCGTACTATCTTTATTAAAGTTTATATAGACTTTAGTAATAAAAATAACAACAATAATAAATATTACTGGATACGACCATGTAATATTTATAGTATCTTGATTATAGAGAACTAAATGTTATGATTATAACAATCCGAGCCTCATACCTAAACTGTTATGCCATATATACTGTTCTCTTTAGGAGAGTTTGAGTTCATCTTATCACTCACGACTTTCTGTTGCGTACCCAGAATTCGAATCCAAGACTTTGTCTTATGAAAGACTTAAGTTGAATCCTAGTACATGTCCAATAGGTTTTGAGATTCAACTTAAATTTCTCATAAGACAGAGGTTTTAGGTTCGAATCCTGAGGTCGCAACAGAAAGCCATGAGGGGTAAGATAGGCTCGGACTCTTTGAAAGCGAATAGTATATATGATATAACGGTTTGAGATAAAAAAAAAAGTGTAGTATTCTTGAAGTTTTTGAAAACATTAAAGAAGACTCAGAGATACTATATGTTGACCTCATTTTTTGTCGAGATGACATGTCCAACAGGTACAGCTCCACGTAGACAACTCCTTGCAATCTAGAACACACTTTTAGTTACTCATGGCTTTCTCAAATTATGGAGAGTCGGCCACAAGCACTGGACAGTCAACGGTGATATAAAGAACTGGGTGCTTAAGAATAGTAGAGCTGGATATATATTTTTTTAGTATATGATAGCATTACCTTCAAATGGTTAAGTATGTTCGTTTATACAGTGGTAGAAGTGGAGTGCCGACTGTACGATGGGAAGACATGTGGCTACATTTGAAGGTAAAGGTGCACTATGTTTCCTCCTAGGTATCAATCCAACAATCAAAGTTTGAAGGGCATTTAATGCTCTAAAATGTGGGCTTGTGACGTGACCTTAATGTGAACTAATCAATCATTAAGATTTGTTTAGAAAAGATCTCGAGTCGCTTCAAAGCCTCCAAGGTCTGACCTGGCTTTGGGTAGAAGTGATTCGACATGGAGCTTCGGATAAGGCGAAGTGTCACCTCAACTTAGTAGGAGGTGACGTGGAGGAAAAATAGGCCTTGTTGATCAGCTTAGCTGGCCTCATCGGTGATGACATGGAGCTTGGAGCCAAGAGGTGTAACAATAGTCCCCTAAGTCCATGTATGGATATTTATATAATGCGTAAACTTTGTGTAGATGATGCATTGACTTAGAGTATTTTGCCTTTCGTTTGTTAGTTGTGCATTTCGAACACAACACAATAGTCCCCTAAGTCCATAGGTAGATATTTATATAACACGTTGTCTTTCTATGCAGGGATGAGTTAAAGCATGTAGTAAATTTTGCTACAAAATCTATAAGGGCTTAACTCTTTATGGAAGTCCTTGCTTTGAAAACCAGGTCAAACTCGCTAAGCTCCATGGCCCATTTCAACAATCTTCCTGAAGCGTTGGCCACTTCAGCACTTGTTTGAGTGGAAAGTTCATTAGAACATATATTCTATGGGCATAGAAGTATGGCATCAACTTTCTAGAAGTAGTGATTAGGGAGAGGGCGAGCTTTTCCATGTCTGGGTAGCGAGCTTCTACTTGTAAAAGGATTTTGCTTACATAATATACGGGCAATTGATGGGTGCTTTCTTCTTTTACAAAAATTGAACTAACGGCATCTCAGATACAACCAAATAGAGTAACAGGATCTCATTAGCCTTGGTTTGGAGAGAAGAGGGACCTGCCCATGGTGCTTTAGTCCCTGGAAAGCCTCTTCGCACTTAGTAGTCCAATGGAACTTCTTCTCTCGTTTGAGAACCTTGAAGAACGGGAGGAATTTGTCAGTGACTTTTGAGATGAAATGATTCAAGGCTTCCATTAGCCTATTGAGACTTTGCACCTCTTTGGGCTTCTGAGGAGACCTCATTTCAATTAAGGTATTGATCTTCGATGGGCTGGCCTCAATTCCTCTTCATTTGACTATGTAGTCTAGGAATTTTTTAGAGGCAACACCAAACCCACACTTGAGGGGGTTTAGCTTCATTTTGTATCTTCTCAAGATTTGGAAAGTGGCATCTATGTGCTTAACATTATCTCCTGTTTTGAGTCTCTTCTAGGGTTGGACAAAATTCCTGAACTGAATCAGACCAAATCGGACTTGAACCGAACCGAATTGAGTGATTTTTCTTAAGTTAAATACCCGAACGGGTATCTGAATCGAGAATCGACGGAATTTGGTTCGGTTCTCGGTTCTAGACTAAGAACCGAAAAATCGAATAAAAACTGAATCTTCCTAATTTTTTAAATTTTTTATCTTACATAAGTCAAATTATTTTATTTTTTTAAATAAATTGCTAACTTAGTCCAAACCCAAAATATGATTTTATTATTTCTAATTTTTAGTTAAGCCCAACTTTATCAAATTAATCGAAGTTTACCCAAATCTCTTATTCTATCGTAATGTCATTTCTACCGTTCTACTATCGTGAACTAGCCATCTTCCTCTTTCTGTGATTTTAATAGTCAAATCTATGAAGAGCTCAGCAAAGAGAGGTGTAAAAGATATCACGAGATTGAACTACGTTATTTTGTAAGAGTTAAGATTAAATATGACATAGTCGAATTAATGTAGCGTTGTTGTAATATAAAGAAATTTAATTATTATACGGAATCCTGGAACCGAATAGAACAGAACTAAACCAAATGAAACCGAACTCGAACGGTTCCATAATTAAATTTAGACCTGACGGTTCCATTTACCAAATACCTAAAAATTTCGGGTTCGGTTCGATTCTCTTTATATAAAGAAATTTAATTATTATATGGAATCCTGGAACCGAATAGAACTGAACTGAACCAAATGAAACCGAACTCGAACGGTTCCATAATTAAATTTAGACCTGACGGTTCCATTTACCAAATACCTAAAAATTTCGGGTTCGGTTCGATTCTAAAGAGAATCGAACCGAACCGAACCATGTCCACCGAAGAGACTCTTCACCAACCTTTGATAGGTTGTCCTAACATTTTTCAATTTAAACGGCATCAGCTTATAGCAGTACAAGCCTCCATCTATAATGAATGAGGTGTTCTCCTTATCTGTGGGTACATGGAAATTTGATTATAGCCTGAGTATGCATCCATGAAGCTAAGTAGCTCATGCCCTACAATTGAATCCACAAGTTGGCCTATTTTTGGGAGTGAGAAGCTATCTTTTGGGCAAGCTTGATTGAGTTTAGAGAAGTCTATACATACTCTCCATTTACCATTGTACTTCTTTATTAGAACAGGATTAGATATCCATTTCGGATATATAGGTTCTCTAATGAAGCCATTATTGATCAATTTTTCTACTTCCTCTTCTAGGGCCTTGTCCCTCTTAGGGTTAGGGGCTCTCCTCTTTTGTCTATATAGGGCGTACTTAGGATCAATCTTCAAGTGGTGACAACTTATCTTTAGGTCAACGCATACCATGTCCTCGTGCCTCCATGCAAAGACATCCAAGTTACTTTGTAAGAAGGTTTTGAGCTCTTCTTTGGCTTCGTGTAATAGATATTTCCCCACTTTTAACACTTTGGTAGAGTCTTTAGGGATTATAGGAAAACTTTTCAGTTTTTCCATCGGAGCTATTTGTGATTCAGATTCAATGATACGTGTGTCCAGTTCATCATAAACAATTCCTTCCAGGGACTTCCCTTCTTTATGGACCTCTTCCATTTCGATGTCTTTCCCTTGTTCAGGGATATTCCTTTCTTCAGGGTTGTCGAACATCTTAGTATCTTCGGCCTTCCTTAAAGAGTTGAGGTAGCAATAACTTGACTCCATTTGGTCACCTCTAATCTTAGCAATACCGTGTTCAACGAGAAATTTCATATATGGATGATGAATGGAGGTAACTACCCATGAATCCTTCAAATAATGTCCGCCTAGTACTCCATGATAAGCCGACTTGTGATCCACTATTAAGAAATCCATGAAATGATGGGCAGCCAATAGAGGTGTCCCCACCTTGACGGCAAGAGTAATTCTCTCCCTTTGAAAGTACTATCTCCAATGAATCCATACATAGAAGAACTTATAGGTGTCAATTCATGATCCACCATCATCTTCTCATCGGTGGAACCAAACAATATGTTAACCAAACTCCCATTATCTATTAGCATGTGCTTCAGTCCATTGTGGGCTATCACTTCTCTTACCACTAAAGCATTGCAATGGGGATAATGCAACCCCACTGTGTCTTTTTGGGTAAAAGTGATGGGCTCTACTGGCCTTATCCTCTGGGATTGATTAACTATGTAACTAGCCATAGGTGGGTTCTTGGCTTCTCTAGTGTAGTTTCTTTTTGCATTTTGGGATTCACCTCCTATATGTAGACCTCTAGTGATTGTATTTGTCTCTCAGATAGGAATATTGTCCACTTCAACTAGAAGAATCCTCATTTGCCTTTGCCCATCCCTAGTGGAAGCTACTATATGTCCTCCTCGAGTCCACTGTTGGTTTACCAAATGAGACGTGAGTCCTTTTCCATTCACCTCTGAGGTTGCGGGAACCATAGAGCTTCCCTATTTCGATGATCAATCATCTCCTCACTAATGATTTCAACTTTCATCATCTCCACCAGTTTGTCATAAGTGGTAGTTCCTATTTCGTACATTCCTCTAGAACAAGGTATTCATGTTGAGGCCTCATTTTAAAACAGAAAGTGCCTCTCTCTATCTACAACCTTTTTCATAGTAGGTCATCTCATCAATCAAACTGGTCAAATAGCTCTTCAACATTTTACCAGCCACTTAGCTCATATCTTGAAGGTATTGAATAGGAACTTATACATCATTCTTTTCCAAGTATTGATTCAAGAAAGCCTTCTTTAGATCAGGCCAGCTCCTAATGCTTCCTTCTAGTATTATGCTATACTAGACTTTCCATGTTCCACTCAGAGTTAAGTGAAATGCTCGACACTTCAAAGCTGGTGAGGTACTTTTTAGGCTCATTTCCATTTTGTAATTATTCAGGTGCTTCTCCAGATCACTTATTCCTTTATACCTTGGGATCTCCGGGTACGAAGTTGATTGGTATGGGAAAACTATGGATCTCTTAGGAGAAAGGAAGGTCGTTGTCATCATCGTCAAGTTCATGAGACCGACATGGTCTATCAGAATCCTCTTCGTCAGCTTGATATCAAGGTAGAAGTTGGGATGGTCCCACTTGACTCTCAAGTTTACCACGTTCCTTCTTTCGGGCCCATTTCTAGGTAGGGAAGACATGCGTATCTTGGCCTTGCACTTGATACTAAGGCCTAACTGTATGAGGTGGTAACTGAGGCCTATTTCTTGGCATGTTGGGCCCAATCCTATCGAAGGAGCTGGCAGACCTTTGAGGTCTTCATTCTCGTTCATACTTAAGAGAAAAGTTATCTTTTTCGAAGTACGGGTCATTGGTAGGTCGCATAGAAGCATAATTGGCGGACACATTTTCTCCCACATTCCTTTCAACTAGACTAACACCTCCCTCATCTACCAGAATGTGCCCTTTAGCATTGCACTTCCTCCTCTTCTTATTGTGGGCAAAGCCTGGCTAAGGCACATTCTTAGGTGTATGGAAGTATCATTGACCTTGAACTTGCATTAGAAGCTCTTGTATGGCAACATTTTGTACTGCGATGCTTTTCATATTGGCAGACATTTAGGCCATTTATGCAGTTAGTCCTGCAGTTGTCCTGCCACCTAGATGGTGGAGTGGTGTGGCCTTTGGTGATTGATATTTAGTTCAGAGGACCTCTTCTTCAAAGGCCTCTCTTACTTTCCTTGGATTTACCTATTCGTTACTTGAACACATGATGGGTGAATACCTCTTTTCTTCAAAGAGAATACATCCAAATCACCAAGGAAGCACTGGAAACAATCATTTCCAAACAACTTTCACTTGTCCTTTATTTAAGAACAAAACATTTCTTCAAAGGGAAAGTTACCACTCTTCTTTCGACAAGCTTTTCATGGGACGCTAGTGGTTATAGTGTGATTTCCCACAGATGTCGTCAATCTATTGACCTCATTTTTTTGTCTGGATGAAGTGGCCAACAGGTAGCAACTCCACATAGATAACTCTCTGTACGCTAGAATACACCATTTATTACTCGTGGATTTCTCCGATGATAGGGAGTCGACAGCAAACAATTCGAAGGTCAAGTCAATCAACGACGATATAAAGAACAAAGTGCTTAAGAATAGTAGAGTTGGGTGTATGTTTGTAGTATATGATAACATTACCTTCAATTGGTTGAGTATGTGAGTTTTTATAGAGGTGAAAGTGGAGTGCGGCCATAGGAGGGGAAGACACATGGCTCCATCTGAAGGTAAGGGTGGACTATGTCTCATCCTAGGTATCAATCCATCAATCATACGGGCATTTAATGCTCTAAAATGTGGGCTGGTGATTTGACCTTAACGTCAACTCAACCAATCATTAAGATTTGATTAGAAAAGATCTTGAGTCGTTTCAGAGCCTCTAAGGCTCCAACCTGGCATGGGCAGAAGTAATTCGACATAGAGCCTCGAATAAGCGAAGTGTCACCTTAGCTAAGTAAGAGGTGACATGGAGGGAAAGTGGGCCTTGCTAATTTGCTTAGCTGACATCATTGGTGATAACTTGGAGCTTGGAGGCAAGAGGCGTAATATTATACTGCATTAATTGCGAGAGGTTTAAAGTATGCATCAATGGGAACATACTAAACATTTGTGTGTTTAATTTGATTAAAAACATATTATCAAATTCTAGTTGTTATATGATAAGTATTTTTTGTACAATTATTTGGGTCATTAAATGAGATTAATTGTTATAGGTTTTGATGAATTATGACTTAGTCATGTATATATTTCGTTCGTTAGGTAAAATTCGATGTAAAATGATGAAATTGGGCAAAAGTAGCGACAGAGGCTAAAATGAAGAAATTTAAGTTCGGGAGATCAGAGTGTAAATATTCAACAATTGATTCGGACCACAAAACGATGAGTGAAGATCACACAGGATCAATTAATGTAACTAGAAGTCAAGTGAGTGAAATATAGTCAAAGTATTTTTACAAATCAATTTCTAGCCGCACAAGTTATGCTTCAAATTTTCAGTCTCGGATTGAAATCCATTTTTTGCATGGTAAATGCTCGAATTGGAAACATGATACTTCTAGAATAATTGTAGCCCTTTGAATTAGACTTCCAATGTACTTTTTGCCTCAATCATATATCAAATGAAAAATACATGACAAAAATACTGACGGCTTTTCAGATCTACCTAACTTCGCGCAAAGGGCCATTATTTCACACAACAGGAGGCATGTGAGCAACTCCAACGCCATTACGTGGGCATGGGAAAAATTCAAACAGACAGAAATCGGTTTCCTTATATCAATACAACTCTTTCATAAACCAATTTTGGGGAGTTTCTTGACCTAAGTTTGCCTTTTATAAATATAGAACTTCGGCAAAACAGGGAATCTCTATTTAGCCTCTTAATAACATTCATATCACAAAATTCATCAAGAACTTGAGGTCGAATCACAATTTTGAGAGAAAAGATTAAGCTAGCAAGGAATTAAAGAAACTTCACAATACTAAGGTATTGATTCTCCATCAAGATTCTTATATTGTTCTATGATCTAGGTGATGTCCTTTCATAATTTTTCATATAATTCATGTATAAATATGCTAAGCTAGATCATTATATGTATTGGATGAAGATGAACCATTTTACTTATTTATCTTAAATCAAGACAAGTAGTTTTGTTAATTCTTGTTTTTCTAGATTAATTATGCATACTCACTGCATTATTTAATTGCTTGATCACCAATTAAGTAATCAATTGCTTGTTGTAATGTTAGAAAGTTCACAATTAAGCCCATGTTTGACACACATTCTTTCAAATTATATTATTTCAAAACTCATTTTCAACCACACATTCTTCAATAAAATATTTTTTTCCACTATACCATTAATTTTTTCTTACTTTTTAACCACATATTTTCCATTGTATCACTATTTAAAATATATTTTTTCCTCGATAATATCTATCAAACACCCCCTAAGTAGAACACTGCATGATTTACACACGATCAATAGATGGATATATTGCATGTGCAATCACCTCAATAATCATGTTATTGAATGTGTTATCACCTAGATAATCGTGTAATTGAATGCATTCTTCTCTTTTGAATTCGGACTAAGAATATGACCTGGTCTGTTTAGAATAAATTAATTTATCTTGAAAAAGAAGTTGAATATCATAGGATTATCGATTGTCTATACTGCATGAATAAAAGTAGATTACATAATCGAGAATTAAAAATAGATAGCAATTGGTGGATTCTAAATCCAATACTATCATTCGTTCAATTAAACAAACCAAGGCTTTTTACATAATTAGTAGAATAATTTAGAAAAATCATAAAAAATCATTTATTCTGTGTTACGTACTTTGAATTCTATACAAGACTAGTATACTTGAATTATAATTCATTTCTCGTGGGATGACATTCAACTAATCACACATTGCTTGTTTACAATCCCATACGCTTGCTGGATTTATCCGAACATTACTCATTGACAATCAATTCAATTTTTGACTCTTTAATATTTCATATTAATATATGGTAGTGCTTTTGAATCAAACCCCTACCAAAAAAAATTTATAAATTGGAAAATAGTACATATTTCTATGGTCTTACAAGTTGGTCAAAGATGCTTGTACGCACAAAAAATGCCTAAGCATATTGTCTTAAAAAATGCAAAGATGCTACATGTACATTTTTGTTGTACATCAAATTTGACATTCTTTGTGTGTTAAAATCATAGCCCTTGATTTTGACACATCAATGGATGTCAAACTTGATGTACAAAAGGAGTGTACAACTAGTTTAATTCTGAAAAGTATAATTTTTTTATTATTTTTAAAGTCAAATCCTGCAAATTAAGCCCAAAAATATAAGGGCTACCATACTTTTTGGGCATTTTTTAGCCTAGTAAAATACTATTGTACCCTAATTTATTTATTTATTTATTTTGTTGTTATTATTATTATTATTTTTTTTTGGCATCCGTAATATATTAATTAACAATATAAAGGGCACTCCAATAATTCGTCATACTAAAGTTAGTAATTTTCATAGCATACATGTAAACACGACTTGTTCATACACACTTGCATAGTTACCAAAACATAAATTTTACCTTAGATGGATCGACATTTGTCTCGTCCTGCTCGGTAATATTAAGCACCGGTACTTCATGACTTGTCTGTGTTTCTTCTTCCATGGCTGAACAAATTGTTCCTT